>JAPFFP010045171.1:0-11843 GCA_026153255.1 Solanum medicagineum | reverse complement strand
TTGGGGTTGTACTAGGTTCATGGGAGACTCCTAGTACCTAAACGAGTTCAAGACTTCCCTAAGAGTTGAGTTTTGGGAGATGGTTCGTGCAAGGGTCAACTTTAAACTAGCATTAGTTTTAGCACACTTGGAACTGATTAGCCCACGACATGTCAAATGAAATCCCTTTGTGTTAGCTTTCATACGCATTTGGTCTCACCTTATTTACAGTCGGAGTCAAAAGTTATGGTCATTTTACTGAAGACTGCCAGTGTAGAGTTGCACTACGAGCCCACTGTTACGAGTCGTAGGTCGGGGTACGACTCATAGGTCAGGCTCGTAGCAATTTTAGAGACTTCCAAAATTGATCCTAGGGATCATGTGAGGGGTCCTACGAGTCGTAGTGCAACCTACGGGTCGTAACGGAACCCGTAATAGTCATGAGACAACTTTTTAGGAAAAGGGTTATTTTGGTCCTTTCCCACCTTTTCTAATTCTAGATTGATGGTTTTATGCTCATTGCAGGTCCTAAAACCCTTAGGTTCTTCATTGTATTGATAAAATACTCTCTCAAACCCTTATACTAATATTTCACTCCAAAATCGAGTGTCCAAATCTCTTCCGGATCTAAGGATTTCCTTCAAGCTTCAAGCCTCCATTTTGAATCTTCATCAAGAACCTCTTCAAAGCTAAGGTGTGTGGTGTTGAACCATTGGGTCCTTTCACCCATGGTGCCTAGGCCTCCTTTTTGCTAATATTGCATGATTTAAAGTTGATTTTACATATGGGTCTTGTATATTGAGAAATTTACTGCACAGTGATTTTAATTCAAGAAAGTATGGTTGTTTTAGCATGGTTTGAGCTTTAAATCTCGGATCTAATGTTTGATTTGATGATGGTTTTTGATGTGAATGTCTTTGGGGTGTTGCAAGGTGTTGATTGATGGTTTTACTACAGATTTTCTTGCATGGTTTCATCTCTAAATTGCATGGTCTTTTACCGCCATCACCCCTCCCCCCCAAGTGTTTGATAAAATGTCCAACTAGGATTTCTTGAGGAATTGAAGGTCCAATACATGTCTTATTAGTTGAATAGAGTTATGATGAGTATATGATGATGAAATTATAATGGAATGATGATGAAACAATGGTATGCATATGTTGTATAATGATGAGAGGAAATGCAGATATATGATGAGTTTATGATGATGCAAGTATGTTGTACAAGTGTTGAATTCTTGAAAAGTATCTATGATGTTGCAAGTTGGTACCAAGCCTCAATCATCTTGTTGAGAGGGTGCCAAGTCTCAATTACCATGACGAGGGGGTGCCAAGCCTTGGTTGCCTTGTTGAGGGGGTACCAAGCCTTAATCACCTTTTTTAGAGGGTGCCAAGTCTCAATCACCTTGATGAGGGGGTGTCAAGCCTCGGATGCCTTGTTGAGGGGGCATCAAGCCTTAATCACCATTCAAGGAATGGTGTACCTTGGAGTTGGGAAGTAGGTCCCTTGGTTTATCCTTCACAAATGATATACTATATGAGCATGAGTTACTTAAGTTCATACATGTCATATTACTGTATCATGCCTATTGTCTATTGTTATGCATGTTGATTATGAAGCTTATCTCTTGTCGCATTGCATCTCACATACTTAGTACATTCAAACATACTAACACATACTCTTGCCTACATGATATCACCATGTAGGAACCGGAGCTCCATTTGGTCATCACCCTCCTCCACGTGGCTAGTGATATCCAATCAAGCTAGTTCGTGAGTGCTCATGTCTGGGGGCGATATCTATGTTCTTTCGCTATGTGTTTAGGACCCTATTTCCATTTTTGTATATTTAACAATAAGGGTGAGCTCGTTGCTTGTCCTGGCCCCTGTTATGTTCTATGTTAGAGGTGTTGGACAAAAATATGTATTATTCTTGAGCTTTGACTCATTTATGATATCCAAGTTATTTAAATATAATTCTCGCTCCCTTAGTCCCAATTTCCCCTTGTTTATGTTTCTTATGTTGTCATATCTTGCTTCTGCACTAAGGATGTTTGATGATATGCTATGAGGCTTATTGGGAGTTCCTTCAGGTTCCCCATTCGCCGATCACGTCTAGGCCCAAGGCTTGGGTTGTGACGGTCCTTAAAATGGAGGACTCACCAACTAGCTTTATTAGATACCACTAGCCACGTAGAAGAGGAGGATGACAAAACGGTACTCCGATTCCTACATGGTAACATCATGTGGGGATAGAGTATTTGTTAGTATGTTTGAATGTACTAAGTAGGTAGGATGCAATGCAACAATAGACAAGAAGTATGGGCAAAAAACATAATCATAAGCAATGAATGGCATACTAACAATATGACATGTATGAATGATACTTGAAGTAAAACATGCTTATATAGAATATATTACGTAGGTAAGAAGAGACCATCATCATAGACCAAGCAAATAGTACTCGAAATCCACGGCCTAGCACCCCCTTTGTAGTGGTCGAGGTATCAACCCCTTAACATGACTAATGGATATCACACCCTCCATCATAGTAGTGAATGTTTCAACCCCTCAACAAGGTTAATAGACATCACACCCTCCATCATAGTGGTCAAGGTATCAACTCCTCAACATGGTTAAATGGACATCACACCCTCCATCAAAGTGACCAAGGTATCAACCCCTCAACATGGTTAATGGATATCACACACTCCATCATAGTGTTCAAGGTATAAACAACTCAACAAGGTTAATGGACATCACACACTCCATCATAGTGGGCAAGGTATTAACCTCTCAGCAAGGTTAATGGACATCACACCCTCCATCAAAACGGTCAATGTATCAACCCCTCAAAAAGGTTATGGTCAATATGCAATACTATAGAAGATTATCATGAAAATAAATCATAACAAAACATGCTTTCATCCTTATAGATTCGTACATCTCATATGCCAAGCATTAGGCCTTCAACAAAACAAGAATCATAATCCAGACATTTCATAAAACACTTGTGGGTGTGTAATGCTAGTATAAAACCATGCAATTCAAGAGTGATGAAAACCATCAATAGACACATGGAAACACCCTCAAACAATATCCATCAAAATCCTTCATCACATCTCACAATAGGTCTTAGATTCAAATCTCAAAACATGCTAAAACAATCACCATTTCATAAACCCCAACATAGTGTGTAGTGAAATTCCAAATTATTAATACCCATGATTGAATCAACTTCAATAATTAATGCCCATGATTGAATCAACTTTAAATCATGCAATTTTAGGTAAAAAGAAGCTTAGGCATCATGGGTGAAAGGAACTCATGAAAGACACCCACACGCCTTGACTTTGGAGAGTTTCTTGAAGAAGATTTTAAATGGAGACTTGAAGCTTGAATGAAATCCTTCGATCTGGATGAGTTTTGGACTCTTGAATCTTGAGGACGACTTAGGGCTTGACTTGGTTTCCTTGAATTCCAGCAAAACTTCTTGAAATCCTTGACAATGGTTGCAGAAATTTCATAAAAATTACAGTGAATTTTGAGAGGTTTTTGGTTGGTTTTTAGGGCTCAAATGGAATCACAATGAGGGATTTTCATGTATGTACATATAGGGTTATTACCCAATTTCCATAGAGTAAAAGGAACAATTTTCAAAAATTTTTGAACTAGTCCGCGTCAGGTCCGCGTCACGGACAGCTATTGTTTTTGCTAAGTTTCACCGACAAAGTATACCTTGTAAGTACTCATTTTCCCTCATAATTTTGCTCTCTAGGTATTGCGAAATACCTTGTAGCTCATGGCGTGGACAAAGTATACCTTCTTGGCACGAAAAAAGTGTGCCTTGTAGTTACTATTTTTGTGAAATTCTGCACGGATTTTGAGATATTGAAAAAAATTCACCATAGGGTATTTTTGAACTATGTGGAGGGGTGTTTAAGTATCTCCAATTTGAGAAAAAAGGGAATTACGATTATGGGGGCATTCCTAGACAAGTGTAGGGCATCTCAGAATACATGCAAACTAGGAGTTTTGAGGATTATCTGTTCAACAAAGTTGTACCTGTAATTCCTTGAATAAAAAGATTGAAAATTATAGTTGACGCTACGCAAGGGATGGATTATCTACATGAGGAACTAGAAGTCCGGGTATGTTTTACTACTAGGATAAAATGATTGGGACTTCAAATTTTGCTAATCTGGTCAGAATTGCTTTTTTGCTTATGATGTAGAGAGCACAAATTATCTGACCTTTCTTTAGGTGATTAACTATTTTCATTAATCACCCGAATCAGGATTATGAAGCAAGCTAACTACCACAGTTAGCGTTGTCCATATCATTTGACTTTGCCAATCGATATACTTCCAACTATCTTCTGAAGCCAAAAAAGACAAAATGAGTTGAAGTGGTTGGCTAGAGATAGTATGTTTGTGATGATAATTAACACCAATTAAGCTTAAAACATTTTGTGCTCCCAAAAGCATCTTTCATCTTTCTATCTCCATACAAAATTCTTGAACATTCTTTTATTTGTCTTTCTTAATGAATACTTTTTGGTTAAAATTGAAGGTGATAAATAGAGACTTCATATCATCAAATGTGCTTGTTGATGAGAATTTTAATATAGGGCTTTCAGATTTTGGGCTTGCAAGCGAAGGGCTAGCTGGTGACCGCACTTATGTGCCTACAATGGTAAGTGATGAGAATGTTCAATTTTTTATGGATGTTAAATTGTTTAGTGGACTTCCCTAGAAAGAAGGTGTGGTAGGGTTGGTTATATGAAATGCTGTACATTTGAGATATAAAACGTTGCCTTCTTATTCTTTTTTCTTAGCTAAGTTGCTCGGACTTTTTACTTCTGGTGCTGCTCCTGTGTAGACACGACATAAATAAGGGGTTTTTACTAAATTTTGTCAACTTATTTTGGGTACTTTCACTGAAATCATCAGAGAAATTTCATAGAGATTCAATGATTTCTGTAATCACGGCAAAACCTAAGGTTAAATTGAAGAAATTGAGTATCTTGTTTATATAAATTTCTATGTCAGTCCATTTACGTATATCACCTCCTGGGATTTTCCTCTTGATCAATATTTTCTCCTTGGAATACCTTATAAGTTTTCCATATAATGTCTCATAATTTAGATATATAACACTATTTTTTGATACATGAATTATTTTTAGCCAAATTCCCACATCTGTAATTGTACATTGATCTGCACGCCCTGAATCTTAAAAATTAGATCACAAAAGATCTGACCTCTGGATCTGGACTCATATTGAACAATAGCACTCAAGTCTGACCAACTTAGCTTCTCGCGATGATGAGCCATCATATTACTCTTTCTAGTAGCAAATTGCCATGTTGTTTGTCTTCATTCATCGCTAGCTATTTATGTTAACCAAATGCTTTATTACTTCACTTGCTGGTATAGTTTTACTTAAGAGATATTTTTTGGACTTGAAATGCATAGGCTAGTCATGCTTTAGACCTTGATTCTTGTGGGCTGTTAAGGTTGCATTTGTCATGTTTAACCTATTAAGACAATTATGAGTTGTATATGATTATTATACTATATTTCTGGATAACATGAATATTATATGGGGAGCTTATTAGACATTCTATGTGTACTATGACATCAATTTATCTAATTTTGGGGCTGGCGGGTATTTGATTGGTACTGTGTTACCTTCCTTGCTTATAGCACTTCACTTGTGACCGAGTTATGATACATGTTGTGGACGGTGACTGAGATTATGGTGTATACTTGTATGCACATGTATTTGTAGGAAACATACTTGTGATTAGCACATCGAGCATCTGTTGTATTTTGAATACCTAATGGTTGTTGAGAATACCTATGATTAGAATGTTGATTACCTATTACATTCTTCATTATTTGGGCTATCAGAGTATCTTTTGTTATGTAAAAGCTAATGAGGGTTGCTATAATAGTTATTTGCTATACTATGGTGGTACTCTAACTGCTTAAAAAGTGCTGGGTTCGAGTCCCAGTAGCATTGGGTTCAAGTCCCAACAAGTATTTTTGAATAGTCCAGGTTTGCCTTACAGGATATATCTACAGTTCAAGATATATGCTCTGTATCCCTTACTCTATTTTTCTCGTACATTCGCAATTTAAGGTCCGAGTTCTGTACGTTCTACTATTGGTATTGTATGTGATGGAATCGCATCTGCAGTTCAAGGTAGACTCTTCGCTAAATGCTTCATGAGCTCACATCCATGGTTCGAGGTTTAGGCTCTATGACATGTACTTCATACGGGGTAATTCCACGGTTCAAGGTATGGGCTCTATGTTCTCCTCTAGAATTTAGAATTGGTATAAGAGCCCTAAGTTCACTGGTCTCACCTATAGAGAGCTATCGTTTAGTAGAGTCCTACAAATGGGTGTAGAGATGTCTGTGACTTATTTTCGGGAGGCTCTAGGATGTCATAAGAATCTTCTCTTGATTGTATCATTTTGTGCAGTCTTATTGTTGGTCTTTTAGAACCTCGCTTGGCTCATGCTTTCACAGACATGGGTCGTAGAGGTTGACCACAGGGTAGAGTCAGGGGCATAGCACTAGCTCCATATGGATATATAGTTCGAGAGCCAATAGAGGAGCACTTGGATGCCCGTATTCACTCTTAGCCAATCACCCTAGAGTTGGCACAACCTCTAGCCGCCCCTATTATGACACCTATAGTCTAGGAGGCCATTACACAGTTTTTTGCCACCCTATGGGGTGCACAATAGACACTAGCCTCAAAGCTATCTCTAATGCTAGTAGCACAACCTATACAACCTAACTCCCATTCTAGTTGAGTATGTAGCCCCTGCTACCTAGGAAGATATTGAAAAGGGCGTGAGACCCTATGAGGATCAACGAGTACTTTGTTACTTTCTCAAATTGGGCCCTCTGGGATTTTCAGGAGCTGTTGGAGAGGATTCCATGAGTTCTTCACGACATATCAGAAAAGGATGCAGACTTTGAGGCCGGTAGTATCCAGAGGCATAGATTTCACAACTTATCAGCTTCATGGGCCAGTTAGATAATATTAGCGTGTCTATATCAGCACTAGGCATGATGGGACACCACTAGCATCATGGATAGAGTTCTCAGAGGCATTTCTAGCCAGGTTTATCCCTAGGAGTCCTAAGCACAACCTCCAAGATTAGTTCTCTAGATTAATGCAGGGGAAAACCCATGTCTGAGTATGAGGCCAGGATTAACGAGAACTCCAGATACGCCATGATGATATGACCTAGTGAGGAGGAAAGGATCAAATGTTTTGTTAGGGGACTAAGGACATAGTTGATGATTGGGACACAATATTTAGTGATAGAGAGCCATTCTTTTTTTGATATTGTTGACCATGCCCGTGTTATTGAGCAACACTATTATGAAGCCCATGAGGAATAGTGATAAGCTGGCTAGATATGAGGATAGTTATAGCGAGACTCGGTAGGGGTCTAGGGAGCATTATGATAGGTCACAGTAGGGGTTCTAGTTGAGCCAGTTTAGTCACCCTATTCAGGTTGTACTTTCGACTCCAGAGGATGATCGACAGTCTGACGGTATCGTTAGTCAGAGTGGCCCCCCTTATGTCACCAAGTAGAGAGTAAGAGATAGGGCTGCAATAGCTTTAGGGTAAGCCGAGATATTTTATTTAGCCAGCCAGGGTTCCAGGACTTCAGAGGTAGGCACTACAGGTCGTGGTGGTCTTTATTCTTCTACCTGGTCTTCCAAGGGATGCTATGACTATGGGGAGAATGATCATTGATCTAGAGATTGCCCTGGGTATGGGATAGAGTACTGTGCTACACAGGCAACCCGCTGCACCATAGCGTCAACACATTTGGCCAGAGATAGAGCCTAGTATTTGGACCAAAGAGGAGATTGGTAGTATTGTAGAGATGATAGGTTGGGTTGTAGAGGCTACCCTATAGAAGGAGCCCGTCAGGGCCGCTTCCACATAGCTCTAGAGTGGTTAGAGGCTGAGGCATCAGATGACAAACTCATAGGTATGATTACATTATGTGAGCACCGTATTATGTATTTCAACTCCAATAAGAGACTTCTTTTCTTTTGTAGGAGTGTATCATTGTGGTACTTGGGTTATGTTTGCTATTATGGCAGAGTTGTATTATAATTGGTGCTTGATTTGCTTGCCCTATCGACCTTTTATTGTGTCTTGCCTATTGTGCTTAATTTGGATATTTATACCTTGCCACTATTATTGTTAGCTGGAGTGAGGTTGCTGCTAAGAGTAGGTGTGATGATGGGAGTTGTTCCGTAAGTCTGTCCAGTATTAGCTTGTACTTATGTTAACCTTGGCTAACTATTCTCTTATGTTTACTAGCTGTTTTGGGAAAGGGTTACGGTTGCCTATCAGGGGTAAGGTAGGTGCCATCATAACATGTAAAGTTGGGTACGTCACATTAGTGTTCTAGATTGAGCCCGATTGCTTTGTCTTGGCCCCTAATATTATCTATATATTAGAGGTGTTTGTTGGACATGTTATGTATCTACCATATGAGCCTTGACTCTTGTCTCTTGATTATGATGTTATGTTTTGCAAGCTTTCCCATTTGCCCTTTTACCTCTATTCTTACTCTTTATATCTTTTATATGCTTCCGCGACCAATGATGTGTAATGATAAGTTAAGAGGCTCGGTTGGGGTTCCCTCGGGTTTCCTATTCGTCGTGTCACGTCTAGACCCTAGGCTTGGGTCATGACATATAACATGCCCTAAAGGATGTCTTTGGAATATACTTTCCCTCACCTTTAACTGATGGTAACTCGATCTGAGGTCTATCTTGGAGAAATAAGTGGCTCCCTGAAGTTTGTCAAATACATCATCTATCATGGGAAGAGGATATTTGTTCTTTATAGTGACCTTGTTCAGCTGTTTGTAGTCTATACAAATTTTGAGAGACCCATCTTTCTTATGCATGAATAGGACAGGAGCACCCCATCGTGAGACACTAGGTCTTATGGAACCTTTCTCTAGCAAGTCTTTCAACTGTTCTTTCAATTTTTTTCAACTCTCTAGGGGTCATTCTATAAGGTGGAAGTGAAATTGGTTTGGTCTCGGGAAGTACATCAATCCCGAAGTCAATCTTTCTATCAGGAGGGACTCTAGGAAGATCATTAGGAAACACCTCAAGAAACTAAGTCATAATCGAGACTGACTCAAGAGCAGCAGATTCAACATCATCAAACTTAACTCGCATGAGGTGGTAAATACAACCTTTGGAAAACAATTTTCTTTCTCTAAGATAAGAAGAAAATTCTCCCTTAGATGGAATAGCACTCCCTTTCAACTCTAGAACAGGCTCATAGGGAATTGGAACCTAACAATCTAGGTTCTGCAGCCAATAGAAGCATAACAGGCATGAACCCAATTCATGCCTAGTATCACATCAAAATCAACCATTTCCAATTCTACCAAGTCAGCTAAGGTGTCTCTATGATAGATGCATACTACACAATCTCTGTAAACTCTCTCAGATAAGATAGACTCACCAACAGGAATAGAAATAGCAAAAGGTTCAAGCAAAGACTCTGGAAGGATCCCAAATTTACTAGCCACATAAGGGGTCACAAAGACAAAGTGGCACTTGGATCGAGCAATGCATATCAATAAAAAATAAAGATTTGAAGCATATCCATAAGCACATCTAGTACAGCCTCCTGATCGTGTCGATTACCCATAGTATAAAGGTGGTTCAGCCACCTCATATACCAGTAGTAGCACCCCTCTGTTGATTGCCCACTGGAGGGGCTGCGGATGACTGTGGTCTGCTGCTACTCTCACCTTATCTCCTATTTGGACACTTATAATTGAAATGACCAGCTTGTCCACATGAATATCAAACATCTCTTCCTACACAGCAGTCACCCAGATGAAGCTTGTCGTACTTGCCACACGGTGGATTTCCACTCGTGCCTTGGCCTTAGATTACACTAGCCTGAGATTGAGCACCCGAAGCCCTGAAATTCTGATAGCCATGAGATTTTTGGTCATACCTATTTGGCTAAACGGTTGCACTCGCTACAGACGGTGTAGGATGAGATGATCTCCTCTGAAAGTAGGACTTGTCACCCTTATTCTGTCTTTGCGGGCTAGACTCATGTCCCACTAATTTTGCATTTCTACTCATCTGCTCCTCTCTCTCTCTCTCTCTTCTTGTCCTCCTCTGTCTGTTGGGCATACACCATTATTCTATAAATTCCCATGTTAGGAATGAACAAAGTTGCCTTACATTCTTTCTGCACTTGTCTGCCCAGACAAGACACAAACTTCCTCATCTTCGGTCTCATATCTTGCACCATCCCCAGAGCATACCTTGATAACTTAATGAACTTAAGGCTATACTCTTTCACAATAATCCCTCCCTATTTCAGATTCACGAACTCATCCACCTTCGCCTCCCTCAACTCTTGAGGAAAGAAGTGGTCAAGAAAGGCTCTCTCAAACTCTTCACATACTGCCAGCTCCGCATTCTCACCCCTACTCTCCTACCACTGATTATACGACATGTTAGCAATATCCTTTAGCTGGTAGGTGGCAAGCTCAACTCTGTCAATCTCATCAGCATACATCCGTTACAGAACGTTATGCATCTCATCAATAAAGTTCTACGAGTTCTCTTCCACCTTCGACACCTTATAGAACAGTGGGTTTCATCCTCAAGAAGTCTCTAAGTCAGGGGAGCGCCTGTGGGACCTCAGCAGTCCTAGAAAGTCATTCCCATGTCTATGGCGGATCGGTACTTCTGGTTGAGAATTCTCAGCAGTTGGGGCTAGAGTGTTTCTTTGAGTGGTTGTTCTCTTTGGCGGCATTTACTTTAAACATATGAAGTATGAGTTAAAATGAGATTTCCATAAAATTAAACTCTATCGCATGAATCTAGATCATAGAGGAAGGGTAACACTTCCTCATGTCTTATAGCCTCCTGCTTATGAAGTACGGTGGACAACACATCCATAAACAAGACTCTACTAGACATGGCTTCATAGACTCCCTAGGATAGTTGAACTCTGAGCTCTTATACAAAGTTTGTCACACCTCGGGAGGGTACCCTAGGCGTAACTAGCACTCGTTGACTATGACTAACCCCCAAGCGAAAGACCTAGTCCCATCACACTAGTTCAGTCAACCATTTAGCAGAAGATAATCAAGAGAATCTAACTATCGGTGAGCTATAAGACTGTCACTATCACTATAAAATATAAGCTAAGAACAACGAAAATAATTTCAATATAAAGAAAGTAAAAGTGGAAAAGAAACCCCAACAATAGCCATCATAAATCTATGTCTATCAAGCCTCTACAACTACTGCCTAAAAAGGTACCATGACAGGTCATGGCTACCACAATCAAAGAAAATAACTAAAATTAACTGAAAAGATAAACATTTCCTCCGAAAACAAGAGAGGATTCACCAAGTCTCTATTTGGGGATTGGCGAGCCTCAATGATTCGCCTGCTGAAGTCCACTGTCTACAGAGTTTGCATCGCAACACCAAAAGGACATTAGTACATAGAATATATTGTATGTAAAATGGGCTAAAGTAAATGATAATCAATGACAATTAGCTCATCAATCACTCATCCTCAACTCAGAGTAAGGAACGGGGCTCTATCACCTCACTATCTATCGAGGCATAACATTATCACCTCAACCTTAGAGTAATATCAACATGAATTTATCTGGGAGTTTCTATAACAATGAACCAGTACCCATGAGCCGGTGATGTACAACGAAGAGATGTCATTGCCACATCCGTCCAGTACCTTGCCAGGGTAAAAGGACGAGTCTGTCAGGGATCCCAAAAGAAGTCTATCAAGCCC
>JAPFFP010045170.1:0-11843 GCA_026153255.1 Solanum medicagineum | reverse complement strand
TTCTAAATGATATATTTATCACCTCGTGCGAGTTAAGGCTAATGATGTAGAGTCTCCACTTTTTGAGTCAGTTCCAGTTGTCAATGAGTTCTCTAGTGTCTTCCCTGATGATTTGCCTGGAGTCCCTCCTAATAGGGAGATCAACTTTGGGATTGATGTTCTCCCGATACCCAGCCTATCTCTATGCTGCCATTTATACTAGCTCCTGCAAAGCTGAAAGAACTAAAAGAGAAATTGAAGGATCTATTGTACAAAGGATTTATTAAGCCAAGCTCCATGTGGCACTCCTTTCTTATTTTTTCAAAAGAAAGATGGTTCCACCAAGATGTGCATAGATTATCTCTAGTTGAGTAAGGTGACAATTCAAAACAAATATCCCCTTCTGAGGATTCGATGACTTGTTTAACCAATTTCAGGGTGCCACTATTTTCTCCAAGATAGACCTTAGATCAGGCTATCACCAGTTGAAAATGAGAGAATTTGACATCCTAAAGATGGCTTTTCAAGCCCGATATGGTCACTTTAAATTTCTGATAATGTCCTTCGGATCGACCAATGCTCCTACCGCTTTCTTAGACTTGATGAACAAAGTATACATACATTACCTTGATATGTTTGTGGTTGTATTAATTTATGATATTTTGGTGTACTCCAGAGATAAGGGAGAGTATGTCGATCACCTCTAATTGTTCTTCAGACCCTTAAGGATAAGGAGTTGTACGCTAAATTTCGAAAATTTGAGTTCACGCTTAAATCAATGTCATTTTTTGGCCATGTTATCTTGGTGATGGTATTTGAGTAGATATGTAGAAGATTAAGGCAGTTAAGAACTGACCTAGACCCATCTCTCCAACTAACATAAGAAGTTTTCTGGGTTCGGCTGGTTAGTTCCGCATATTTGTTAAGGGATTCTCTTCTATATCTTCTCTATTGACTAAGCTGACTCAAAATAAAGCTAAGTTTTGTGGTTCAATGAGTGTGAGAAGAGCTTTTAAGAGTTGAAAAACACATTAACGACTACAGTAGTGTTGACTTTACCTGAGGGGACTGATGATTTTGTGATCTATTGTGATGCTTCTAGAGTGGGATTGGGTATGTTCTGATGTAGAGAGGTAAGGTCGTACCCAATGCCTCCAGAAAACTTAAGAACCATGAGAGGATTATCCAACACACGACTTAGAATTGGCTGTGGTGGTGTTTGCACTCAAAATTTGGCATCACTACTTGTATGGAGCATATGTTGGTGTATTCACAGACCATAAGAGCCTACAATATGTTTCACAAAGAAAAAGCTTAACTTGAGGCAGAGGAGATACTTGAGTTGCTCAAGAAGTACAACATGAACATCCTCTACCATCCAGGTAAAGCTAATGTGGTTATTGATGCTATTAGCAGGTTGTCTATGGGAAGCATTGCTCATGTGGAAGAAGAGAAAAAAGAGTTGGCTAAAGAGGTGCAGAGATAAGCACGATTGGGGATCCAACTAGATGAATCTGGTGAAGGTGGAATACTTGTTTATATTGGGTCTACATCATCTCTTGTAGTAGAGGTAAAGGAGAAGCAAGACCAACATCCCATCTTACTCCAGTTGAAGTAAGATGTACATAAACAGAAAATAATGGCATTCGTCAAAGGGGGAGATGTTGTATTGAGATACCAAAGTAGATATTGTGTTCCAGATGTTGATGATATTCGAGAAAGGATCATGGCAGAAACTCATAACTCTAGGTATTCTATCCATACAGGGTCTACCAAAATGCATCGTGACTATGGAGAGGTTCTTTTAATGTAGTGGGGTGAAAAGAGACATTGCAAACTTTATTTGTAAGTGCTCAAACTACCAACAAGTAAACGTTGAGCACCAAAGGTCATGTGAAGTGCCCTAGAATTTTGGAATTCAAGAATGGAAATAAGAGATAATCAATATGGATTTTATCATAGGCTAGGTGAGGTCTCATAGATAGCACGGTCCGATAAGGCTGATTGTTGATAAAATGACTAAATAAGCCCACTTCTTGGTCGTAAAGACTACTATTATGGCAAAGGACTATGCTCAGTTGTATATCCAAGGGATTGTCAGATTACATGGAGTTCCTTTGTCCATCATATCAGATAGAGAAGCTCAATTTACTACCCACTTTTAGAAGTCCTTTTAGAAAGGCCTATGTTCAAAGGTGAACCTTAGTACTTGTTTCTGCCCTTAGATCGATGGCCAAACAGAGCATATGATACAAATTTTAGAGTATATGTTGAGACCCAGTGTCATTGACTTCAAAGGTAATTAGGATGACCATTTGCCTCTGATTGAGTTTGCCTTTAACGATAGCTCCCATTTGAGTATTCATATGGCTCCATATGAGTCTCTCTATGGGAGGAGGTGCAGATCACCGATTGGTTAGTTCAATGTAGGTGAAGCAGAATTCATAGAACCAGACTCAGTACACCAGGATATGGAGAAGGTAAAGATTATCCAAGAGAGATTGAGAACCACGTAGAGTCGCTAGAAGTCCTACCGTGATGTTAGGAGAAGGGACCTAAAGTTCAAAATGAATGATCAGGTATAGTTGAAAGTTTCACCCATGAAGGGTGCAATGAGATTCAAGAAAAAGGGAAAAGTTGAGTCCTCGATACATTAGTCCCTACCAAATTGTGAAGAGAGTGCAAACGTAGCTTATGAGTTGGAGCTACCATAAGAGCTGGCAGCCATCCATCCGGTCCTTAACATTTCTATGCTTACGAAGTGTTTGAGAGACCCATCCTTGATTTTGCCTGTTGAAAGCATAGGCGTGGAGGATAGTTTGAGTTATGAAGAGATCCCAGACCAAATCCTTGATCGCCAAGTTCACAAGTTGAGAACTTAAGAGGTTGCATTTATAAAAGTGTTGTGGAGAAGTCAATATGTTGAAGAGGCTAATAGGAAGCTGAAGAGGATATGAAGGCTAGATACCTTCACCTATTCTTCCCTCTTAATGATGACATTGATGGTAATGATTTATTTCTATTTCCTGAGCTACTTTCCCATTGTTGAGTTGAGTTCTTATGTCTGAGTTGATGCTCCTCTTGAGTCTATATTTGAGTATGCAACTGTATTAGTACCTAATGATGATGTTAGAAATAGTCATTTAATTCTGAATATTGAGTTTATGTTGATTTTTATGAGTATTCAAGTATTCGAGTATCTATGTTCCTAATGGTTTTACTTTGAGAGTTCGTAATATTAAATTATACAAGGGTCAACTTTAAATGATAATAGCTGTTAGCACACAATGGATTAAGTGGCTCGTGACCTACCAAATGAAAGTTATTTGAATTGGCTTACCAACGCAACTTGTTTCACCTCATTTGGAGTTCGATCTCAAATGTTATGGCCGTTTTACTACAGATTGCCAAAGCAAGGGTGTACCTATGAAACCTATTACCGACCATGGATTAAAGTACGGCACCTCTGTTATCTTGTGGAATAATTTACTGAAAATCTCTTTTTTTGGTCCCAGACTTTACAGACCCATCTACAGGTCGTAAAAATTTCTATAGGCCATAGATTGGGCTCGTGGAATGACCAGAGACCTGGAAATTCACCCAAAAGTTTACAAAAGTATCCCTACAAGCTATGGAAGTTTCTATGGGCTATAGGTGGGCTTGTAGACGACTTTGACAGCTTTACGAGAAAGGGTATTTTGGTCATTTTCCATCCTTTCAAAGCCTAAACCTGACAATTTTACACATAAATAAAGTCCTAAACATTTCAGTTCAACCTTTTTATGCTAAAAACACCATCTCCAACTAAGAGCAAGGTTTCAAGGGAGAAAAAGACTAGGGTTTGAAGATAATCTTGTGAATTCTCCCAAGCTGGTTCAAGAATCAAAACTTCCAGGTATGTAAGGCTAACCAAGACATGGATTGTGTTCTTCCATGTTCCCCATAACCCGAATTGATGGAGTTGTGAGTGAATTGAGTCTCTTAGTTTTATGAATTAAATACTTGAAATAGATGATTTATCCTTACTACATGAATTCTTGTTATTTTTACATATTTCATTTAAATGAGCATGCATGAGTATAATTTGAGCCTAAAAAGTCTATGGAATCCCTAAATGTTTTAACTCTACTTTTTTTCTTGGATCCTATGAATTAGAATGATGCATGATAGAGTCTTTATGAGTCATAAGCTGAACCATAAAAGAATGTAATCAAGTAGTTGATAGTTGATGTGATGAATTGAGTTGACAAATGTCCAATGAGACTAGATGAATGAGTTAACCATAGGCTTGATGTCTTATGAGCATTTTGAGTCTTAAGAGAAGTATTGAGCACCTAATTGAGTAAGAGTAAGTCTAACTCGAACTCAATAACAATGTAGCCAGTGTAGGAAAGGATTGAACCATAATCAGATGATTCCTATGGTCCCAAAAAATAGGAGTTGATGTTATTGATTTTGGATCCATTGATGGGATATTCGATACCCTGGCAAGGTATTATATGGATGTGGCAATGACATCACTTCGTTGTATCATCACTAGCTCATAAGTTATTGTTGTCGGTTAGAGAAACTCCCAAATAGGGCTTGATAGTGCTCTGAGTGAATTGGAGTAGATGGTAGATGAGTGGTTACTGTCCAAACTACATTCTTACTTTAGACTCTTGACTAGATGATTGAGTTTCCTACTTCTTGAGTTAAGCTATTTGAGTTGATGTTATACTTCCTTTACATATTTTTTTTTGCCAATTTACAGACTTATACGTTCCATGTATTGACGTCTATTTGAGCCTGCATCTTTTCATGATGTAGAGACAAGTACTAGCGGTAATAAACAGGCGCCCTATTGAGGACCTATTGGCTTTCAGTTGATTGGTGAGCCCTCCCCTACTTTCAAAGGATATATTCTTTTCTAGCTTTGAGTTTAAACTTATTTTAGTCTTTTTTAGGTAGTTATGGATCTGTCATTGGTACCACTTAGTCAGATGTTTTAGAGGCTTTATATACCAGACTGTCGAGTTGTGATTAGATGTTACTTGTGGCTAGTTTCTTTCACGCTAGTCTTACTTAGTTTATTGATAGACTGTTTGGCCTTTGGTCTTTGATTTTCATTTTATCATCGCTTTTCATTCTGTATTACTTAATCATTGATGTCTTCCACTATTAGATTGTGATTGAATGAATGTGACGAGGCTGAATGATTCACTTGGAGGTTTGCAATAGCCTTTGAGTGTCGGTCACATCAAGAATACCTTCTCGAGGTGTGATAGGGATTAAAGGACTAAGATCATTCTTAGGACTAGTAAACTATTAGCAAATATTTGTTGCATGCTATTCAAAAATGGCTTCCCCATTGACGGATTTTTTGAAGAAGAACATGAAATGGGCTTGTTTAGATGCAAGAGAAAAGGCTTTCAACTCATTAAAAAAGGTCATTACTTCTGAACCAATACCGAAGTTGCTTGACTTTGATCAACCTGTTGAAGTACTCACAAATGCCTCTGATTATGTTATTGGGAATGTTATAGTGCAAAATGATCATTTTATTGCATTTGAAAGTAGGAAGTTGAATCCTACAAAGAAAAGGTATTCTACCCATGAAAACAAGATGGTGGTAATACTCTATTATTTTCAAACATAGAGGGTATATCTCTTAGGAACAAAGTTCGTGGTCAAAACAGACAATATGGATAATACTTGCTTCAAAACTCAACAAAAAATGAGTTCGAAGTAAGCAAGATGGCAAGAGACATTGGCAGAATATGACTTTCTGTGGATACCTAAGCCAGGAAAGCAAAACCAAATAGTTGATGCATTAAATCTTAAAGAGGTACTTGCTGCTTTTTATGCAATTACTAGACTTGAATTTGAGTTTCTTGATAAGATTAAGTTTAGTGTTGCATAAATTCATTATATGTCAAGTTAATGGATCTATTTAAAAAAGGAATGATCTTCTTTATTTCAAGGGGGGAAAGATGTTGTACCTCAAGGTGATAGGCTGCGAAGAAAACTCTTCAAAGAAACACATGATGCTGGATATCTAGGTGTTGAAAGGATGATGTACTATAGTCCCAAAATTACTTTTGACTAATGATGGAAGATGACATTGAGACCTATGTGAAATTGCGTCTAGTATATCGACTGGACAAGAAGGAACGAAAGAAGGAAGCAGGTTTGTTACAACCTTACCCATTGTTAAGCATCCATGGGCTTTTTTTTAATGGACTTCATTAGTGGGTTTCTAAAGGTGGATTGAAAAGCATCAATCATGGTTGTGGTTGAGAGGTTCTCAAAATATGGTATCTTTGTTGTTGTCCCAACTTTATGTTTTCCCGAAATAGCTGCTGAGTTGTTTTATAAGAATATTGTGAAAAACTTTGGTGTTCTGTTGGATATTGTGAGTGATCGTGATCCTAGGTTCACTAGTCGATTTTGGACTTCTTTGTTTAATATGACGGGCACTGATTTGAAGTTCTCAACAGCAAACTACCACAAACTGATGGATAGAAAAAAAAGAATCAATCATATACTTGAAGAATACCTCAAACAGTATGTGACTATGAACCAAAGAAATTGGGTTGAGTTGTTGGACAGTGCACAGTTTTGTTATAACTTGCATACGTCTTCTACAAAAGAGAAAAGTCTGTTTGAGTTGGTGCTGGGCATGCATCCTAATACAACATTGGAAGTCACTAGGACTGATGCACAAGGAAAATGTCATGCTGCTCACAAGTATGTGCGAGACCAGCAAGAGATGCTAGATGAGGCACAAGACAGCTTGAGGAAGGCAGCAAAGTGGATGAAGAAGTATGATGACAGAGATCGGAGTGCTTTAGAGTTCCAAGTTGGAGACAAGGTGTTGCTGAAGTTGACTTTACAAATTTGGAAAAAATTAGTAGCAAAATAGTTCATTGTTCATGGATTGCAAAATAAGATGGCCCTTTTGAAGTTGTATAGAAAGTGGGTGTAGTTGCTTATCAGTTGAATTTGTCAGAAAGACTTAAGACTCACCTCACATTCCATGTGAGCTATTTGAAGCATTTCTATGGAAATGCTGAGGATCCAACAAGGTCAGCATCTAAATGTGCTCCTCCTATTGTGTGGGCATAGTTTGAAGATCAGAAGATTCTACATCATAGGACTTTGGGATACCACAAGAAGAATAGACGAACAGAGTTTCTGATTCATTGGAAAGGCAAGTAGGCATGTGATATAACCTGGGAGAAAGGAATATCATTGTGGCAATTTGAGGACCAGATTAAAGTGCACCTTGATTCTACCTCATCGAGGCCATCATTCTGGTCGAGAACAATGAGATCATCAGGTGTGGAAAGTTTTCAGACCCTCAGCTTGATAGTTTTAGTGGCTCGAACTTGACTAGTGATTTACAAGATGAACGTAGCCAGAGACCCATGACTTCGGTCAAGGTAAAGTTTAAGTGAAAGGAGACCTTGGAATTGGTATGGCCACCAATGCAAGGCAGAACATGGCTAAAGCATGAAAAGGGATGTGCAAGCTAAGGCAAGGCAAGGCTATGATGTGGCAAGGTCATGGCTAATCAAGTTTGAGGCTATGTTCTGGACAAGGGCATTGGTGCAGGAAACTGGACCATAATGGCAAGTTGTCTAAGAGGACTTATTCCATGCCACAGGCATATGTGCATAGCCTGGGCATGGCACGGGCACATGGGTAGGGATGAGGATGGCTACCAAGGGCACTATTTTAGCACCAAGTTTAAAGAGCCAACATGTGCCTTGTACATGCATGGGCAGATGGTGATTTTTGGTAGTTACTAGTTGTTTGGACTTTTCAGCATGTTTAGATAAACTTGTAATTTGAATTCTAAATGTTAACCTATTAGTTGTGCATGCCAACTAACTTGGCAAGCACATGATTGAAACATGACTAGGCCACTGTGTCCTATTTAAAGGCACAGGCAAATAATCTGAGGCAGTGTGTTGGCCTGGATGAATTTTGTAGGCTATATATTTTATGTGCTTCTTTGCAGCACGAGTAAGTTGGGACTTGTTCTTATATGTACATGTATTCTTCATTTCGTAGTCATTGTTCTTTATTGAACTAGATCAGAAGTGAGCAAAGGAGGGTTGATGTAACACCCCATATCTTACAATACTAGTGCTATGCAAATGAAACATGATATGGCTTTTCAAATTAGCGCAAATTTTTAAAAGTGCTTGAGTCTCATGTTATAGGACAGTATGTGCGTCTAACGCTTAAGAGGGTCGAGTGTACACATGTTCTGTGGCAAATTGAGGAGATCATGACCCTAAAACAAGTGAGAGAATTGAGGTGCTTGTATTATGAAGCTAGCAGGTGAGTCACCAACTTGCTTAACTTAAATTTGCTAGCTAAACAGAGACGAGGCTTGAAGTCGAATTTGTCCAAGCCAATTATGAATAAAGTCCATGATAAGGGTCTTTATCCCATGCTTTATTATCATAAATGGACTTTATTTTCAGCCCAAGATGAATAATAAAAGGGCCCAAGTACATCACAACCCACTTGGCTAATTGGGCCTAAACTAAGTGAAGAGGAAGAATGGGCAGCCAAGGCCCATCAACTTTGAGACCCACTTAGGCCCAAGTGTGAGGGCCAAGCTGCTCCCTCACTAGCTTATTAATATGTGGTATTATGTGGTCAAAAGTTCAAAACAAATTCGGCCAAGAGACTCTTTAAAAAGGTATCACAACATCTCTTTAATTCATTTTACTTTGGAACATATTTTCAGATTTTCTAGAGACCCTTTTTCTCTCTTTATTTCACTTCACAAGGCAACCTACACAACCCTCTAGGGTTGTTGAAGGAAACCTGAACCTTAAAGGATAAGGTAAGTGGAAATATCCATGTATTTGTTATACTTATCCCATAACAAACAAGAAGTATATGCTAGTTATGTTTGTGCTAAAATTTTGGACAGCATGTGTCCTAAGGATTATTGTGAAATTTTCTTGTTGTTCAGGACGATTTTCTCTTCTTGGTTGGTTGAATTATGAAGTAATACTTATTTTTTAAACAAGTTTTAGTTTGTTAGTAGTGTAACTTAGCTGCTGCACCACGTTTACAGTCCATAAAAGTGATTCCTTATAGGATATCACAATTGTGTTTTTAGTACGAACTTGTGGGCAGATGGATGGAAGGCTATTGCATCACATCCCTTGTGAATGCTTTGGTACTGTTCTAAGACTTTTTCAAGGCTGTTTTATTGATAGATGTTTTGAGGACAGTTTGGTTAAAGTTGGAACAGTTTGGGATTGTCGACTTCAAAATGGGGCAAAGGGACGTAACGTTATGCCGCCTATTTGTATGTTGCATAGAATTGTTATGTGTTTTGCTTTGTGGGATTTTATAAGACTATTATGGCACAAGAATAGGATTCAGATGATGTTTATATAAGAATGTGTACTAGAAAATACGATTAAGGGCGGAAAGGTTGAAAGAATACGCTCGGGTTTATAAATACCCGCTTGCTGCCCGTATGTTATTTTTCTATGAGAGTGGGCTACCAAGATGTATTTATTGGCTGCTAATGCTAATTTTATCACCTACTATGTTGTAGATAAATATTTGGAGGAAGGGAAGTTTATCTCGAGGTAATAACTAGGTTATAAAATGAGGTACGTAAGGCTATTCGGTTTCGTATTACTTGGCATGAAACCTAGGTTCTTCCTTGGTGCATAGAGGCTCTTATCCACTTTGACATAACAACCAGCCATGTATCCACTCTTTCGCATGTTCATATGCTCCCATACGTAGTCACCTTTAAATCTGCATACATACTTTAATACCAGGATCGAATTCGTTCTACTAAATAACGTTCATGTGTTGTTCTACCTCCTATGCATTTCATTATTTGTGTAACTTACTCCTTTCATTGTGGTGTTGTCTTTTGTGATTATTTACATGTCATATGTGGTATCTGTAGTGCTACAGCTTCAATATTATGACCACCAAAAGAATTATCTCAAAGGTAATTGAAAGATAAAGTAAAGTATATTGCTTATTGATGGGTGGTAACCCGAGGGCTGGAAGAATCACCAAGCCAGGATCGATCCTATCACAGGGGGTAGACTAAGGGGTTAAAGGAAAAACCTAGCCAGGGGCGATCCTGATACAAATTTACCACTGTTCAGCTGGTCATTTGTATTACATGTTGCGCAAATTATACAGTAAAGGTAAAGTAATAAAAGCAACATAAAGTACATAATTCCACAGTATAACTAAAGGTGGTCTCTTATCCTACACCAGTGCATAGATTCATTTAAGTTGTTACTTCATATACAATATTTCCTACCTTACATATTCAGTACATTATCTCATCCTAACATCCCTTACAGCGGACCTGCATTTCATGTTGTAGGTACAGATGCTAGTAGATCACCCCAATAGGAGTACAGGATATCCAGCTATTGTTACCAAGCTCCAGGTTAATTCGGAGGTATCCAGAGCTTATGTTTTTTGTATTATATAATTAGTCGAGGCGGGGTCTGTCCTGACCCTTATCAGATACCTTTCTTTATCTAGAGGCTTTGTAGACTATGTAAATTAAAGTGTACTCATGTCTCGTACTTTAAACATCGTGGCCCCAACGGCCTAGCCATATGTATTTTCTTTTGGCTTATTATCACTATTTATTTTCTTAAAGGCATGTCAACTGTAGAAATCCCATATAATATATATAGAAAGCACATAGATACAGGTTGGTTCTCCCGAGCTTCATCGGCAACAGGTGCCAATCCTCCCTAATGGGACTTTCGGCATGACAAAAATGGTATCAGAGCGGATCATCCTAGGGAGTCTACAAAGCGATGTCTATGTAGAGTCTTGTTTATCGATGTGTTGTGCACCATATTTACAAGAAGGAGGCTACGTGGCATTTAGGAGTTGTTACTTTCTTTTTATTCTTTAGATCGTGCCATAGAGCTAAGTGTAATAGGTGCATTATGACTAAGTCCTAAATTATTTTTTACAACAAGTATGCCTCAAACCAGGCAAAACAAAGGTAAAGGGAAGGGAGTAGAAGCGATGGTTTGTATACCCCGTTAGGTGAGACAACGAAATGAGGTTCAAGAGGAGTCTCTGTCACAGACATCTCTAACTCCTCCAGCTCCTGATGAGCCCGAAAGCAGTGATATTACCCCAGAACCACCTATTGATGCTACCGTGTAGGATCTGAGAAATGCATTCCAACTATTGACCCGTATAATTACTGGCCAAGGTCAAACATAAGAAGGTTCGGTTATAGGTGCAGGTGGTGCGAATAGGGCAGCTGGCACAAGGATACGTGATTTTCTTAATTTGGACCCTCCATCCTTCACTAGGTCAGATCCTAATGAAGATCCACAAGACTTTATTGATCAGATTCAACGCACTTTAGATGTTATGCATGTGATGGTACAGAAGCTTTTGAGTTAGCGACATATAGGTTGAAGGGTGTGGCTATATTGGTGGTATGAATCTTGGAAGCAATCTAAGGGTAAAGATGCACCCCTAACTATCTGGAAGTAGTTCAAAGAGGCATTTCTTGACTATTACTTGGCATTAGAGATCCGAGAGGCCCGTGCAGATCAGTTCTTGAATCTCCACCAAGGGAATATGACTGTGAGGGAGTATAGCCTTCAATTAATTCCCTGGCCAGGTATGCTCTTAATGTAATTGCTACTATGGCAGATAGAGTTCATCGATATGTGATTAGATTCGATACGTATCTTGTTAGAGACGTGTCACGCCCAAGTCCCGTTAGGGCGGACTGGCACCCGCTGCCGATAAGGACCGGGAGAACCAACCTATATCTATACACTTTCTATACACATTATAATGGATTTCCACATTTGACATGCCTTTAAGGA
>JAPFFP010045169.1:0-11844 GCA_026153255.1 Solanum medicagineum | reverse complement strand
AACTCTATGAGGTTGAGGATGAGTTGATTGATGGAGTATTGAGGATTGAGTTACATGATGATTTGAGCATGTTTAAGACTTGGGAGGAGTATCGAGTACTGAGCGGGGAGCGAGTACACTTTTACTTTAAACCCTAGAACTACATTGCCAGTGTAGGATAGTCAAACAACATCTTTCTTGTGACTTGTCCCGCAAGTGGACATTTACCTTAGATCTAAGAGAGAGTTGATCGTCCTATGCTGTGGCACGTATAGGACGGGCATGGCAATGATGCCGATTCGTTGTACATCACCTAACTTATGGTGGTGAGAGGTATGCCGGTTAAGAGAAACTCCTAAGCAACTTTGATTGAACATGAGATTTACAAACTTGAGTTTACTTTCATTATATATATATTATTTGAATGTATGAAATGTTCTAAAATGTTATATACTGAGCTGAGCGTGAGTTGAGGAGCTGAGGTGAGTATTCTTGAGCTTATCATTATTATATCATTATTATATTTGAGCTGTTGGACTTACTGTATATTCCACGTACTGATGCCTTTGGTGCTGCATCATTTCATGATGCAGATACTAGAGATAAAGGACTTCAGCCCACGCACTGCTAAGATCCGGATCATGCACTTCAAAGTTGGTGAGCTCTCCTTACATTCCGGAGAAGCCTTTTTTACCTTTTATTATTATTGAGCACTATTTTCATTTGAGGTGTCTATGGCCTGTCATGGCATCATTTGGATTGTTGATTAGAGGCTTCATAGACGTTGAGGGAGTGATTTCTTAAAAAGTATTGTAAAATTTCAAAACGCGTTATTTTGACACTGTGAGTGAGTTTTCATTAATAATAATATATTTATTTGAGTTATTTCTTCCGCTGTTGAGTGCTATGTAACGATGAGGCCAAGTGGTTCACTCAGAGGGTAGCAATAGTTTTCATGTGCTAGCCACACCAAGGGCACTCTACCGGGACATGACAAACTTGGTATCAGAGCACAGAGGTCAAGTATCCTAGGGAATTTATGAAGCTGTGTCTAGTAGAGTCTTGTTTATGTGTGTGTTGTACATCACACTTCATAAATAGGAAACTATACAACATTAGGAATTATTACCCTTTCTGTGATCTGCGTTCTTGCGATAAAGTTGAAAACTCTAGAAATTTCTTTTCTGACTTGTGCGTTATGCAATTGTAGATCATGCCTCCAAGACATGCTGTTACCTAAAGAATGCTTTAGCTAGCAATGCTGAGAACCCTACATTAGAGGTCCCTACTCAGACAGGGACAAGAGAACGAGGTCGACCCGCTAGGACCCCGAGGGTTCCACGGATGCCTACTGCTCCACCTGCTCTAACCGCAGAGATTGACTTTAGGGAAGCTATTACTATGCTTACCCATTTGGTAGCCGCTCAGGGTGGAAGCAGAGGCTCACCTGCTCCTAGTTCTAGTTCTCAAGAGCCCACAGCTTCAACTAGGCTTAGAGACTTCTTGAGGATGAACTCGCCAATATATACGGGGTCAAAAGTTGAGGAGGACTACAAAATTTCATTAACAAGAAGTGCAAGGTGTTAAGGGCTATCCATGCGACTGAGGCTGAGGGAGTTGAGCTTGCCTCCTATCAGCTTAAAGATGTGGTGAACTTTTGGTATAATCAGTGGGAAGATAGTCGGGGCGAGGACGCCGAGCCCGCTTAGTGGGAGGAGTTTGAGACTGCTTTCCTCGATCACTTCTTTCCTCAAGAGTTGAGAGAGGCGAAGGTTGAGGATTTCGTGAATCTGAAACAAGAGGGGATGACGGTTAAGGAGTATGGCTTGAAATTCATCTAGCTATTTTGGTACGCTGCAGAGATGGTCCCGAATATGAGAGCAAGAATGAGGAAGTTCGTATCTGGGTTAGGTAAGCATATAAAGAGAGAATGTAAGGCGACATTGTTAATTCATGATATGGATATTTTGAGGTTAATGGTTTATGCTCAGGAAACTGAGGAGGATAAGAAAAAGGATAGAGAGGAGCATCTGAGAAAGAAGGCCAGGTGAGTGGGGCCTGAGTCCAGCTAGCATAAGCAGTGCAAGGGAGATAAGTCCTACTTCCAAAAGAAGTCCTCTAACTATGCACCGTCTTCAGCTAGTGCACTGGCTCCTAGCCACAGGCACGATCAAAAGTCTCAAGGCCAGCCAAACTTAAGGGCACAGGGTTCGCAAGCCAGTGTGACTCTTGGCTCTAAAGGGAGGCCATTTTGTGGGATTTGTGGCAAAATGCATCTGGGAGAATGTAAAGATGGAGGGAATAGTTGCTAAAATGTGGTCAGTCGGGTCATTTTCAGAGGGAGTGTCCGACGTGGAGCAATAAGGCCCAATCCGCTACCACAGCACCACCAGCGAGGGGTAACCAAATAGGTGTTGCACCAGTACAAGGTGGAGGGACAAACCATCTGTATGCAATGAGGAATTGACAGGACTACGAGGATGCACTAGATGTTTTGACGGGTATGATTCGAGTCTATACTCTTGATTGTTATATTTTGATACATCCTGGTGCTACTTTATCATTTGTATCTCCTTACGTGGCAAGTAGATTTGAGATTCTCCCTGAGTGCTTGCTTGAACGATTTTCTGTCTCTACTCGTGTTGGTGAGTTTATTCGAGCCAAGTAGAAACTGTGTGGTATCTATTCATCATGGGGATACTTTTGTTGATTTCGTTGAGTTGGAGATGGTTGATTTTGATATAATCCTTGGTATGGATTGGCTTCATGCCTGCTATACCTCGGTTGATTGTCGAACTCGAACGGTTAAATTTTAATTTTTTAATGAGCCTGTTATTAAGTGGAAGGGAGATTCAGTTGTGCCAAAGGTAAATTTTATTTCTTACCTCAAGGCTCGAAGATTGATTTCCAAGGGATGCATCTATCACCTAGTGCGAGTTGATGATGTTGAGATGCCTTCTTTAAGTCAGTCCCTATTGTAAATGAGTTTCCTGAGGATTTTTTCCTGGAATCCCTCCTGATAGGGAGATCGACTTTGGGATTGATGTTCTTCCTGATACCAAGCCGATTTTCATTCCGCCATATAGGACAGCCCCTGCAGAGTTAAAGGAGTTGAAGGAACAACTAAAGGACTTGTTGGAAAAAAGGATTCATAAGGCTAAGTGTTTCTCCATGGGGTGCTCCGGTCTTGTTTGTAAGAAAAAAAGGATGGCTCCTCGAGGATGTGTATCAACTATTGTCAGCTGAATAAGGTGACAATTAGGAGTGAGTATCCCCTTTCGAGAATCGATGACTTGTTTGACCAACTTCAGGGTGCCACTATTTTCTCTAAGATAGACCTCAAATCAGGCTATCACCAGTTAAAAAAATGAGAGAATGTGACATCCCAAAGATGGCTTTTCGAACCTGATATGGTCATTTCGAGTTTTTGGTGATGTCATTTGGGTTGACAAATGCACCTGCAATTTTTATGGACTTAATGAATATGATATTCAGGCAGTATCTTGACATGTTTGTGATTGTGTTCATTGATGACATTTTGGTGTATTCTAGTAATGAGGAAGAGCATCCCAATCAGCTCAGAATTGCTTTGTAGACGCTCTGAGATCATAAGTTGTATGCAAAGTTTTCTAAGTGTGAATTTTGGCTCAAATCTGTGGCCTTCTTAGGTCATGTGGTTTCTGGGGATGGAATTCAAGTGGGTACTCAAAGAGGTGGTTAAGAATTGGCCAAGACCGACCTCACCGATCGAGATAATGAGTTTTTTAGGATTGATTGGTTACTATCGAAGGTTTGTTGAAGGGTTTTCTTCCATAGCCGCACCATTGACTAGATTGACTCAGAAGAAGGTCAAGTTTCAATGGTCCAACGAGTGTGAGAAAAATTTTCAGGAATTAAAGACGAGGTTGACTACTGCACCAGTGTTGACCTTGCCCGATGGGACTGATGGGTTTGTTATCTACTACGATGCCTCGAGAGTGAAATTAGGATGTGTGTTTATGCAAAAAGGGAAGATTGTTGCCTATGATTTTAGACAGCTCAAAGTGCATGAGAAGAACTACCCCACTCATGACTTAGAGTTGGCAGCAGTAGTGTTCGCTCTCAAGATCTGGCGCCACTACTTATATGGAGTGCATGTTGATGTGTTCACAGATCACAAAAGCCTACAATATGTTTTCACCCAGAAGGAGCTTAACTTGAGACAAAGAAGATGGCTTGAGTTGCTCAAAAAGTACGACATGAGCATTCTCTATCATCCAGGTAAGGCTAATGTGGTTGCCGATGCTCTTAGCAGGATGTCTATAGGGAGCACTGCCCATGTGGGGGAGGAAAGGAAAGAGTTGGTCAAAGAGGTGCATAGACTGGCTAGATTGGGAGTACAACTTTAAGAGAATAATGAGGGAGGGTTTAATGTCCAAAATGTGTCTGCTTCATCTTTAGTGTCAGAGGTGAAGGAAAAGTAAGAGTAAGATCCTGTTCTATTGCAGTTGAAAGATGATGTACATAACTAGAGGGTTATGGCTTTCGCCAAAGGGGGAGATGGGATATTGAGGTATCAAGGCAGATTGTGTGTTCCTGACATTGACAATGTTCGAGAGAGGATCATGAAGGAAGCACATAACTCTAGGTATTCCATCCATCCTGGCTCGACTAAGATGTATCACGACTGGAGAGAAGTCTATTGGTAGAGTGGGATCAAAAGTGATATTGCGGATTTGTTGCGAAGTGTCTCAATTGTCAACAGGTCAAGGTTGAGCATCAGAGACCGAGTGGTTTGGCTCAGAACATCGAAATTCCAGAATAGAAGTGGAAAATGATCAATATGGACTTCAGTACTGGCTTACCAAGGTCTCGAAAGCAACATGACTCGATTTGGATAATAGTGGACAGAATGACTAAGTTTGCTCACTTCTTGGCAGTCAAGACAACTAACATTGCATAGGAATATGCCAAATTGTATATTCGTGTGATTGTGAGGTTGCATGGAGTTCCATTGTCCATCATCTCGGACAGAGGAGCTCAATTCACCTCTCAGCTTTGGAGGTCTTTCCAGAAGGGATTGGGTACTAGGATGAATCTAAGTGCAACCTTCCACCCTCAGACAGATGGCCAGGTGGAGTGTACTATTCAGACATTGGAGGATATGTTGAGAGCATGCGCTATTGATTTTAAAAGTAATTGGGATGACCATTTGCCTTTAATAGAGTTTGCTTACAACAATAACTATCATTCGAGTATTCAGATGTCCCTATATGAGGCACTCTATAGGAGGAGATGTAGATCGCCAATTGGATGGTTTGAGGTAGTAGAAATAGAGTTGATCGGACCAGGCTTGGTTCACCAAGCAGTAGAGAAAGTGAAGGTCATTCGTGAGAGGTTGGGGACTGCACAAAGTCGATAGAAATCTTATACGGATGTCCGAAGAAGAGACTTAGAGTTTGAGATCAATGATTGAGTATATTTGAAAGTGTCGCCCATGAAGGGAGTGATGAGGTTTGGAAGAAAGGAAAGCTAAGTCCAATATACATTAGTCCTTACTGAGTCATAAAGAGAGTGCACAAAGTTGAATATGAGTTGGAGCTACCTTCACAATTAGCGGCTATCCACCCGGTTTTTCACATTTTTATGCCTAAGAAATGTTTTAGATCCACGGTTGGTAGTGCCTGTCAAGAGAGTTGAGGTAAAAGATAGTCTGACCTATGAGGAGATTCCTGTCCAAATCGTTGATCGCTAGGTTCAAAGGTTGAGAAACAAAGAGATTGAGTTTGTTAAGGTATTGTGGATGAATCAATTCATAGTAGAAGCTACTTGGGAGGCGGAGGAGGACATGAAGGCCAAATACCCCCACTTATTCCAGTCTACGGATAACAAGAGCATTGATGGTAATAATTTTTTCTATATTCTTATTCATTGAGTTTTTCTTTCATTCATAGATATGATAGAGTTCTAGAGTTCGAGTGAGGATTGGTATGACTTGTGAATGTGATGTGATTATTATAATTATTGCATTCCTTATTTGATTGGTTTAAATGAGTCGGTCGAGCGGTAATTAGTTGTTAGAGTCCATGAGAGGATTCGTGCCTTAACCTATGTTCTCTTCATTCGAGGACGAATGATCCCAAGGGGCAGATAGTGTAACGACCCCGAAATTTTTTCTATTTGAGTTGAAATAGTGTAAGGGAGATTTTTTTTTAAAAAAAAGGGATTGTTGGGAGAGCATTTTTATTTTATAATTATTAATGCTCCTACAGTCCATTTTAAATATTTTTATCCCTAAAAGCTTTTTGTTCAACTTGGTTTTGTCCAGACCATTTGTTTCTTCATGATTCATTAATGCCCACTATTGATCTTTGTTAGGTTTAGGCATTTTTTTTATGTTTTAAAAGCTCTTTGACCCTTACTGTTTATGCTCCTTTAAAGTTGTAGAAGAGGCATTGACGCCTCTATAAATAAGAGCACATTTTGCTCATTTTGAAGAAGAGACAGAGCAGAAAAAAAATAGAGACGAGGGATATAAGAAATATATATATATATATATCCCATAATATTTTTTTGTGAGGGTTTTATTAGATGAAGGGAGGTGTTTTATTGTGTAAGAGTTTCGACAATTTTATTCTTATAAGTTGCTCCTATTTTCTAAATCTTTTATAATAAGATATTTTATATAAATGAGTTTATTTTTGTGTACTTTTATTATGAGAATATTATTTATGATGAGTGGTGAATTTATCTTGATGCATAAAACTTAAATCGAAAGACCCTACATGTCACTTTATTTACTTGACTTAGAGATTTTAAACAAGTTGTTGATGAGGAAGTTTTATTCATTCTCTTGCTATTATATGAGGACTTTACTATTTGAAATTATATTATGTCTTGAGATTTATGTTCTATGTGAAATGAGTTTATATGAAGTTGAGTTGAGGTTAATATGACGAATTGAGAATACTTGAGTCGTTGAATATGAAAACATTTTACATTATAAACTTGTTTACATAATATGATGAGTAAGGTTCAAAGAATCCAAATGACCGTTTGAATTAAGTTGAGCTTGATAAGTTACATGATTGATGAGTTGACTATATTTGAGTACTTGTATGTGATTGAATGAATTGATGAATCTTTGAGATGAGTTGAGATAACTCTATGAGGTTGAGGATGAGTTGATTGATGGAGTATTGAGGATTGAGTTATATGATGATTTGAGCATGTTTAAGTCTTGAGAGGAGTATCGAGCACCGAGCGGAGAGCAAGTACACTTTTACTTTAAACCCCAGAACTACATTGCCAGTGTAGGATAGTCATATAACATTGTTCTTGTGACTTTTCCTACAAGTGGACATTTACCCTGGATCCAAGAGAGAGTTGATCATCCTATGCCATGGCACGTATAGGACGGGCGTGGCAACGATACCGATTTGTTGTACATCACCTAACTTATGGTGGTGGGAGGTATGTCGGTTAAGAGAAACTCCTAGGCAACTTTGATTGAACATGAGATTTACAAACTTGAGTTTAATTTCACTATGCATATATATATGTTTGTATGTATTATTTGAATGTATGAAATATTCTAAAATGTTATATCCTGAGCTGAGCGTGAGTTGAGGAGTCGAGGTGAGTATTCTTGAGCTTATCATTATTATATCATTATTATATTTGAGCTGTTGGACTTACTGTACGTTCCACGTACTGAAGCATTTGGCGCTGCATCGTTTCTTTACGCACCGCTGAGATCCGGATCATGCACTTCAGAGTTGGTGAGCTCTCCTTACATTCTGGAGAAGCCCTTTTTACCTTCTGTCTTTTATTGAGTACTATTTTCATTTGAGGTGTCTATGACCTGTCATGGTACCGTTTGGATTATTGATTAGAGGCTTCATAGACGTTGAGGGAGCGATTTCTTAAAAAGTATTGTAAAATTTCAAACCGTGTTCTTTTGAAACCGTGAGTGAGTTTTCATTAATAATATTGTATCTATTTGAGTTATTTCTTCCGTTGTTGAGTACGATATGACGATGAGCCCAAGTGGTTCGCTCCGAGGCTAGCAATAGTCTTCGCATGCCAGCCACGCCAAGGGTACCCTCCCTGGGCGTGACAACTAATTTAGCTGAACGAGATGAAATTATCGTTGTTGTCATTTCTCAAGTGAATCTTATAGAACATATAAAAGAATGAGCGATAGACTTTGGGGCTACTCAACACAATTGTGCAAATTAAGAAGCATTTACCTCCTATAAATCAATAGGGGATAATAGTGAAGTAGTCTACAACACCTAAATTTTACCCTCCACAATATAAATTAATTATCGAGTTTCTTCAATTTAAAATAATTAAAAATGATTAGTATTCACAAAATTCAAAATATTTTAAGGAATTTCTTCATATCATTTCATTATTTTTATAATTCGCAAATGACTTATCACGTTTGATTGATCACCTTTCATGAATCAAGGACTTTGCATTATTTGGTTGATTATTCTATTTTGTTGGACATAAGAAGTTTGTCAATTAATTAATAAATTTTAAAATCCACCATTTCAATTCAATTTGATCAAGATTTGCAATTAAATTGAGTCTTGTTTTGAAGCGCATTTTTAGTTCGTTTACTTAGACCAGTTGGCCTCTTTTGGGCCAAATTTGACACAATTGACTCAAGAACTCAATCAGTTCATTCCTTTTTATAAAAAATCAGTCGGTAATGCACAAATATATTGCATATATGCATATATATACGTGTAGGGGCCATGCACCCCCAATTTCCTCCTTCTTTCTTTTCTTGCTCGTGCACACCTATGCCCCTCACCTATAATTTCATCTTCTTCAACAACACAACTCGTAAATTCCTCAATGCTCCCTCTGACAAAGCTGATAAATTTTAATGCCTGCAATCCATCTCTCTTCTCGCATGTTTTTTCCTCAGAACCATCAACTACTCAGCACCTTTCTTGTCCAGAGAGAGAGTTTAAAATTCAAATTCCAACCCTATTTAAATCATCATTTAGGGGCAATCGTGGACTCTCAAAAATACTCTTTTTGTTAAGATCAATTTCTAAGATTTTCACTTGACTTTGGAGATTTTCTTTGAAATTAGAAGCCACTCGAAGTTAAGGAAGGTGTAGACAAATTTCTCTGATGGTGGGAAGTTTTCTTCAAACTCATTGTCATCCCAAGTTTCGCTACTCCGATAGAGGTAATGCTCTTAACCCATCTGTGTCTTTCCTGTTCGAATATGGGTTAGTCATAAATGGAATCGTCTTGTTCGTTTCTGCCTGGGTTGCTGAGTTAAGAGCACCTAATTTCATGATTGTTATTGTTGATGACGTCTCAAGCTAGTTTGTTTTCCATTTTTTTTCTTCAAAAAAAGTCATTTGAGTTATTTTGAGAAAGGCATGACTTTGCTTCTTGTTCCTGTCTCTTTAATACTGAAAGTCTGAAACCTGATGTTTGTTGAATTAATATCATGATTTCAATGTTCTTATTCGTTCTCCTTGGTTCATTTCTGCTTTTTGTTGTCATAGTGTCCATTCGATCCAGTTTTCTTTACTGTTGTTGACGTTTTCTTTCGGCATTACTAGAAAATAAGAAAAGATTAGTGTTCAAGAGTTTTACATATTAATCTTACCGACTGCATTTATTATTATGTTTTCTTGTTTCATGTGATGTTTGATCATAGTGGATGGGGTTAGGTGGTTGTTATGAATCTAAATGAGCATTTATTTTTTCCCAATTGATGTGTCTTATCTCTATTTAGCTGTGGTCTTCATCTATATGCTAATCTAAATTTGGTTCTCTTTCAAGTTTGTTCTTTACTCTCCTCCATGTTTGAAAAATGCATCCTTATCCCCATATCCTCATTCCAGTCTTTTGGTCAGTCAAGATTTCAAGCTATTGTCCGTTGTCCTGCTTTAAGCTTTCTTTTAGTCGCATTCTCTTTTTTGTTTTTATGAGATACCCATTGGCCTTGGTGTCAATCTGACCACTTCCCAGTACTTTAAAGGTTCTAAAACTACCTAATTTGATAATATGAGGGTGAGCTATCCTTATTTTGGTCTGGTTCAGTAAGAGAAGGTGCTACTTAAGATGGTGTGTATTATATGGTATTTCCGTAAGTGTTTCGCCTTAGTTACATACGCTAACTTTCCGATGGTTTATCACTAGTTAATAGTTGAAATAACAATTTCCAGTAAGTGTCTTAGGGCCGCTGCTATCATATTGTTTCAATTTTCTTCTAGTCATGAATTTTTAATTTGATCTGGTCATTTAAGTCAACTGCTTACTCCTCCTTGTATGAATACAGTTCATTTAACATGTTATTGAACTATACACGTCTTGTTATTGTCTTGTATCTCTCAAACTTCAAGGTTTAAGTTACAAACTGTTATATCAGGCCATAAACGTTTAAATTCCAGGTTACAGGCATTCCAGTTTTGTTTTGGTTCTAATCACATGTGAATTGAGTCCATCTTGTCTAGATCATGTCGATGTCCTGTTCATGTACTCAAATGTTTCGAGTTTGACAATTTGCGAACCTATTGCAGTTTTGCCTCAGATTTTTGACTGATCACATAATTTCGGTTCGATTGTGTCTTTGCTTCTTATGATTTAAAGTTCAACTCGTGAGCATTTTACTCTATTATTTCCCATATCATATACGGGTTCTGAATTTTAGCGTCGCATAATGGATATTGAATGGTTATTAAGGTTCAAAGTCAACTAGTCTGCTATAATTAATTTACAATCAGATACCTAGAAAACAAGAAGAGTCTTAGTTCAGGATTGTTACATATTACCACATGGAGTTTTCGATTATTGTTTTATATCAGGTCTCTTCTTCGCCTTCCATATTTTTTGATTTAAGCATGCTTAGTTGAGTCATTATTAGCTTTGGATTTACTACTTCCTCAAGATTTCTCTTTTCTTGGGTCTTTGTCAGGATCTGCTCTTTAGTTGTGAATCTCACAATATTTCTAGTTATCTTACTTGAAGATTCTCTTTTTTTACTGCATCCTTTCATATGTTTCTTGCCATAGGTTTAGTAGATTTTGCCATTTAACTATGTATGCTCCAGCTTTTTAGCCTCATCAAATTTTGCTCTTAAGAGATACGTCCCAGATTTCATAGATTAAAGTTAGTTGCATGACTCTAGTCTCACCCCTTCACCTCTGTGGGCATTAACTAAGGGCATAAGGTAACCTTTGCTATGATTTCTGCTCCTGTTAACCTAGAAATAATCTTTTTGAATCCATTAATGCATGTTAGTTTGACTTGAAAATCTTTCTTGGTTACATTAGTTTGAGCTTAGAAATTATGTTTGAATTCCTCCTAGTTGTCTATGTTTTATTTTACTACAAAAGGGATGATTCAACTTATTGATATAATTGTGTTAAGTCGAATCCATTGCTAGATATTTATTAAAATAACCTAGTTAGGTGCTTAGGCGCTATTAAGAAGAAACATGAAAGTATAACCTGTGACTCTTTATTGCTGCTGGAGAGACTAACTGTTAGACTCTTTGTTCAAACATTTTTGTCATATATGTTTGCTCTTGCTCCTTGTGATTGTGTTTGGTGCTTGAAGTTATATTACTTATATTTTACTCTTTTTATGGGTTGCATATGAATCATTTTGGAGTTCTAAATGGACTTTTCTCCCCTCGTTTGCATTTTGTTTGGCCATGGGGGCTCAACTTCCTTCATTGAGTCAGCCTCGTCAACTCCCATATAAAGAAGCAGTCCACGGGGTCTTGGAAGCTGGATTACAGGTTTTGAACACCAAAAGGAAAAAAAACTGTATACACCTATATACATGGGTATATAGTCTTTGTATACAGGAGATATGTGTCAGTATACACCAAGTATATAC
>JAPFFP010045168.1:0-11844 GCA_026153255.1 Solanum medicagineum | reverse complement strand
GCTTGATTGGGGTCCCTTCAGGTTCTCCATTCACCGTAACTCTCTAGACCTTAGGCTTGGGTCCTGATAGCCTCGACTTCATGTATTGGGCATACATTACAAGTACACCCTGTAAAGAAACAAAAAACAGAAACAAAAGTAAAATATGGGAAATAAGGATCAATAACCAAATCACTAATGAATTAACTAAGTCTAGTTGTATTCCTCGGCAACGGTGCCAAAATCTTGATGTCACCCAAGTTACACCTTTTTATAGAGATAAAGTGGTGGTTATGAAGAAATAGAACCTAACCAAGGTTAAGATTGAACCCGTAGGGAATACATAGGCTCAAGAGAATTCAATGACTGCATTCGAGTAGTTAACCAACTTACTTCCCCCAAGGGGGGTTTTGCAACAATCAATGTAAACATAAACTAACACACACTAGAGAGAAATCAATATAGAGAGAAACTAGGGTTTTTTTCCCCTATGATTCCCCAACACAGTATCACTGGATAGCCTAACTCTTTTCTAGTGTGTAGCATGCAAGACGGCAAGTTAAGTTCACCAAGCCCTTTGGTCAAAAGTGAGAGGTGAAATTCACTATGAAACTTGGCTCATCTCCATAGTGTGCATTACTAATCCTTACTTATTAGTCCCTGTATAACCTCCCCTTGGCTCAGTTTGGTTGATTAGACAAGACCACATCAATCGAATCCTGTTAATTAATCTCTTTTCCCATTCATTACTACCTTGGTCCCGTCAGTAACACTAGGCGGGTTCTAATGTTGGCCACCATCAGAAAACATGCAAAACGAAGAGAGTTAATTAATACATGAATGCATACTTTCCAAGAATTATGAATTATCCAGTTTTACTTTGTTAGTTCTTCATGGTTCTCACAACCCTAGTTGTGGATTTAGCTACTCATGCTTTGTGTAGATGCAAGAATCATGAATTGGAAGAACATAATTAAGCACTTACACAATTTAATTAAGAACAAGCAAATCCAACTTCAATGAGAATCACAAGATTAAAGATGAAATTAAATTACAAGTGTTCTCAAAATTACTCCAATGTAATTTCAATATTCTCTCTCTCTAATTACTGAGTTCTCTGATACTATGCGAGAACTTCTGAAAAATGTCTAAAATCCCTATTTATAATAAGTAAAATACAAGTCCTACACGAAATAAGACAACTAGTCGACACGCCTCATGAAAGGGGTTTACGGGTCGTATTGCATTCCACGACCCGTAATCGGGGTCTTGTACAAAGCTGCTGAAAAATTGGACTTCAAGTCTACGACACCCCTCTACAACTTGTAAAGTGGTTTACGACCCGTGAGGGGGTTTTGTCTGATAAATCTTCAAAAAGTTCCAATCTCTGATCCTCAGGAGAACCATCTTCTACTACTCATAAATCATTCCTCAACTCGTCTGCGTGTTCGTAGAATCAACTTCAGAAAGTAGCCCCTCACTTGAATTGTCCACAAAAGCCACTTCACGACCCGTAGAATGGTCTATGGCCCGTAAAGGGTCTCGTACTACATCAAAATTCATCAACTTCTATATTTCCTCCCAAAATCAAGGCCAAACCTGAAATCCTGTAAAAATAACAAAAAAACACATAAAACCAATTAACATCGCATTGAGAACACACAAAATTATAAGTTTTAAGCATCAAAAGTGTTGTATTTTGGCAGCACATCAAATATCATCTAGCTTGTATGTAATGTTTGAGAATGCCTTTTATTTTTGTTGAGGATGACCTAAGGACACGTCTTAGCTCCTGCCTAGTCTATGATTAGAGGCTTGTTGGACATGATATATGCTTCTATGGCTTATGTATCTCTTACTATTATGCTTTAGTTTATGATTATATATCATCTTCTACTTATGTACCTTCTTTATTACCTTAAATACTTATGATATGCAAAGAAGGCTAGCTTGGGGTCCTTTTGGGGATCTTATTCTCCGTGTTACACCAATGGTCTAACTTTGGTTGTGATAAACTTGGTATTAGAGCCCAAGAATTTGAAGTACTCTGGAGAATCTAACATGCCATATCAGGCGGATTCTTATTCATGGATGTGAAGTGCACCACATCAATAAGTAGGAGCCTATGAGTCATTTTTGTCAAAGGTTTCACTTCTTTCATGGTTCAAGTCATGCTATAGAATGTGTCCTAAGGCTTCCTAACTCTAACAATTGTTTTGTGTGCTTTATAGAAAATGTCTCCAAAGAGGGTACTCGAGCCAAGGGAAGTTTGTGCCAACAAGGAGCAAGATCCACAAGACCTTTTAGGGGAACAAGTCACCAATGTTGAATTTTGGACCACTATTACTATGTTGGTCTAGGCTATGGTAACCCAACCTAATCAAGCTATGGTTGTTACTTCTCCTCATGTGCTTACTCCGATAGCTAGGGTGAGAGATTTTTCTCGGATGAAACCTCCTAAGTTCCATAGCCTGAATGCAGATGAAGATGTCCAAGAGTTCATCGATAGGGTGTATATGGTATTGGCTATCATGGGAGTGACTTCAGAAGAAAAGCAGAATTAGAAGTATATCAGCTTAATGGAATGGCCCTGGTGTATATGGTATTGGCTATCATGGGAGTGACTTAAGAAGAAAAGCGGAATTAGAAGTATATCAGCTTAATGGAATGGCCCTGGTGTGGTCCACTCAATGGTCTGAGAGAGTGGATGAAAGTCTGATTTTTAGAAGGAAATCAAGCTTTCCTTCCTTCCTTCTTTCCACTTGAGCTTCGAGATGCAAAGATGACTGAGTTTACCAACCTTAAGCAAGGGAATATAAGTGTAAGGGAATATTCCCTCAAGTTCACCAAGCTTTCTAATATGCCTCATCCTTGGTTGTGGATCCTTGTGATAGAATGAGCGATTTCATTTTAGGGATACTCTACTTGGTTGTGAAAGAGTAACATACTACTATGGTAGTGAAAGAGATGGACATCTCTCAGCTAATGACTTACGCCGAGCAAATATAAAATGAGAAGCTCAAGGAGAGAAGGGCAAGGAAGTCGAACAAGACCCAATTTGAAAGTAGGTTCTCTAATTACTGGATTCGATGGTCGATGTAGTTGTCCTTAAAAAGGCCAAAGGTTATTTCAAGCTCCAAATCAGCGGCTTGACAAGGATAGGGTGCCATACCCTAGGGTTTAAGGTGGTGGAAGATAAGATTTTCCAAAACACACTTTTTGTGGAAAGAACTATGGAGGTAGGTGTTTGGCAGGGTTTGCTACTTGCTACAGGTCTAGTAAAGTGGACCACAAACTTTTTGAGTGTCTAAATGTGGAAAACAAGGGTCAAGAATGTCATTCCCAAGAATAGATTGCTCTAGGTAGTCAAGGGCAATAGCGGGTTCAACAAGGTAGTTCTCTATGCAACAACAAATTCTATGCTCTTCATTTTAGGCAAGAGGTGGAACAGACTCCCCATGTGGTTACCGGTATGTAGAAGGTCTTTATAACCATAGGGTGATCCCATGTTGTTTGTAAGAAAGAAGGATAGGTTGCTTCGAATGTGTATAGACTACCGACAATTAAATAAGGTGACTATAAAGAAAAAGCATTCACTGCCAAGGATAGATAATTTGCTTGATCAATTATAAGGGGCTACCCATTTCTCCAAAATTAATCTCCATTTTAGCTACCATTAGTTGAGGTAAAGGAATGTAATATTCCCAAGACATCATTTTGAAGAAGGTATATCCATTTCGAATTTATGGTGATGTCACTTGGGTTGACCAACACTCTGATGGTGTTCATGGGTCTTATGAATAGGTTGTTTAAGACTTGCCTTAATACTTTTATAGTGGTCTTCATAGATGACATTCTATTCTACTCCCGTAGTGAGAAAGAGCATATAGATCACTTGTGGGTTGTGTAATTATTGGTCATTGTCAAACAATAAATTCACAAACAAATAAATGTGTCATTGTCAATCAAAAAGAATATGAAAGGTTGCAGTACCTAGTAATTGATTACAATCTACTTTACCCTTCCCCCAAAAATATTCACAGAAACAAAAAAAAAATTAACTCCTAACATTATTTATTCAAGTTAAAAATCTTAAACTTTGTAAACTCATAAAATATCTTACCAAGAGAAACAAAAATTTCTCAAATAACAAAATACTTCATCAATCCTATTTTATGTGACTTTTTTTTATTCGTCTCAATAAGAATGTTCCATTAGTAAATCAACTTTAAATCATGCAATTTTAGGTAAAAGGAAGCTTGGGTATCATGGGTGAAAGGAACCCATGAAAGAAACATAAATACCTTGACCTTGGAGAATCCTTGAAGAAGATTTGAGATGGAGAGGTGAAGCTTGATTGAGAACCTTAAGATCTGGATGAGTTTCGGGACTTGAAATTTGGAGATGAAATATTGTCTGAGTGTTTGAGAGTGTACTTGGGAATGTCTTGAATGATATGAGGGTGAAATAAGGCTAAGTATAGGTGTTTTCATGCTTGGGAACACTTAGGCCCAAGACCCATAGGCCTTGGACCAACTCATCATAACTGGGCAAAAATAACACTATGGTGCGCCCTTGGCGCGTCGCACCAGGGGCGCAGATTGCCATTGAAAATCACAAAATTGCGATTTTCAGATTTTGCTACGGTTGCTCTTAAATCAGGTTAGACCTATTTTTCTCTCAATTTGACCCCCTGAACAAGAATATGAAGTCGAATTTTCGATATCACGCACGGATTTTGAGATATTGGAAATTATGATTTCGGGCACTTTCGAGGCACATTTTTGGACACTTTTTGGGGTCGTCTCAATATCTCTCCCTTGGGAACATTCGTCCCTGAATGTCAAAGAAATGTATATGAGAAAAGTAATCATGAAGAAGTCATTCCCAACAAGAATGCAACAATATACTTAAAACACCATTTTCGAAATCTTAAATCACCATGAACTTTATCAATATAGACATGGATGCATGAAAATGACTTAAGGGATGGAACATGAGACATGAAATCACATAGAAAACTTAGAGTTAGTACCTTAGGCGTGAGTAGGATGGAAAAGATAGGGGTACCAGTTTTGGATATCCGCTGCAGCCTCCCAAGTAGCACTTTCAACTTGTTGGTTCCTTTAAAGGACCTTAACGGAAGCAACATCCTTGTTCCTCAATCTCTTCACCTGTCTATCCAAGATCTTTACTAGAACCTCTTCATATGTCAAGTTTTCTTCAACTACCCCCACAACATAAAGAGGCACAATAATGTTAGGATCACCCACACACTTCCTCAACATAGACACAATGAAAGACAGGATGAACCAATTCTATTTCACTGGGCAAATCCAACTTGTAGGCCACCTTGCCAATCCTCTTCATCACCCTATAAGGGCCTACATATGTAGGGCTTAATTTCCCTTCTTACCAAAACGAACCACACCCTTCATGGGTGACACCTTCAAGTAGACCCAATCACCAATCTTAAGCTTAAGCACCCTCCTTCTTACATCGGCATAAGACTTTTGATGACTTTGGGCTTTTTTCAAGCTTTCTCTAGTCAGTCTTACCTTCTCCATAGCGTCCATAACCAGATCCAGACCCAAGAAAGCCACCTCTCTGACCTCAAACCACTCAACCGATGATCTATGACATCTACTATAGAGAGCCACAAAAGGAGCCATACGAATGCTTGAATGATAGCTATTGTTATATGCAAAATCAATCAATGGAAGATGATCATCCCTACTACCTTTAAGCTCCAATACACAATCCCTAAGCATGTCCTCAAGTGTTTGGATGTTCTTTTGACTTGGTCATCCGTTTGAGGGTGAAAGGCCATACTAAGCTTTACCTTGGTTCCAAGACCTCTTAGGAAGGACCTCCAAAAGTGTGAATTGAATTGTGCACCACGATCCGATAAGATGGACAAAGGAACCCATGCAACCTCACCAAAACATAAATGTACAACCCAACATAATCTTCAACCCCATATGTAGTTTTAACCTATATAAAATGAGCCAATTTTGTCATTCTATCAAACACAACCCAAATGAAATCAAAACTCTTTCTAGTCTTGGGCAACCCAACCACAAAATTCATATTAATATATTTCCACTTCCAAGTAGGAATCTCTATGTGTTAGGTTAGGCCACCCGACCTTTGGTGTTCAGCTTTGACTTGTTGGCAACTATGGCAACCAGATACGAATTTGGCAATGCCCCTCTTCATGCCTCCCCTCAAAGATCATGGGTAAGATAGTTCTTTTCATGCACTTTGAGTTGCCTAGAAGCATAGGCTATTACCTTCCCATTTTGCATTAGAACACAACCCTAACCAACCCGGGAAGCATCACAATACGCAACGAATCCTTCTAGCCCTTTTGGTGGTGACAATATAGGAGCGGACACAAGCTTATCTTTCAATGTTATTTGGAAACTCTTTTCTCACTCATCGGTCCATACAGATTTGACTTTCTTTTGAGTCAACTTTGTCATGGGAGAAGCAATAGAAGAGAACTCATTCACAAACCTCCGATAGTAACCCGCTAATCCCAAAAAGCTCCTAATATCCGACGGGGTCAATGGTCTAGGCCAATTTCTGATCACATCCGTCTTTTTAGGATCTACCTTAATGCCATCTCCCGACACCACATGACCTAGAAAGGCAACCTCTTTTAACAAAAAATTCACATTTTTCATACTTAGCATACAACTTTTCTTCCCTTAATCTTTGTAGCACTACCCTCAAATGACCCATATGCTCCTCCTCACTATGTAAATAGATCAAAATATCATCAATGAAGACCATAACAAATGAATCAAGGTAGGGTTTGAAGACCCTATTCATAATATCCATGAAGATAACCAGTGTATTGGTCAACCCAAAGGACATCATAACAAACTCAAAAATGCTAGGGGCGCGGATCGCCACTAAAAACCACATTTTTGTGATTTTCAAATTTTGCTACGATTGCTCTTAAATCGGGGTTAGACCCATTTCCCACTCAATTTGGCCCCCTGAACAAGAATATGATGTCGTATTCTTGATATCGCGTATGAATTTTGACATATATGAAAATTATGATTCCAGACACTTTCGAGGCACATTTCAGGCATTTTTTTGGGGTCGTTTCATGTTCCTTCAATTCCTTTAGCTCTACAGGATCCATTCTATAGGGAGGAATGGAAATAGGCTGCGTATCCGAGAGCAAATCTATAGCAAAATCAATTTCCTTTTCGGGGGGAATCCCTGGAAGCTCATCAGGAAATACCATCGGGAATTCATTCACAATTGAGACTGACTGAAGGGTCACCGACTCCTTATCGATATCCCTAGCATGAATTAGATGGTATATACAACCTTTAGCAATCAGCTTCCAAGCCCTAAAGTAAAAAAAATAAACTTACCCTTAGGCGAGGCAACATTACCTTTCCATTTAAGGACCGGCTCACCTGGAAAATGGAAGTGGACTAGCTTTGCTCGATGACAATATTAACATAACAAGCTACCAACCAATCCATACCCATAACAACATCAAACTCTAGCATTATCAATTCAATTGAATCAGAAGAGGTTGGATACTCATCAATTAACACTGTACAACCTCGATAGACATGACTAGCTATAATTGAGTCACCAACTGGCGTAGATACCTTACTCGACACTGGCAATAACTTAGGTCTCATATCAAGCTTACTAAAAATGAATGGAGTAATATATGAAAATGTTGACAAATATCTAAGAATGATTTTAGATCACAATTTTTTTTTAAAAAAAAATCTTAAACATCATATCAAGTCAAGTAGTATCACATAAAATGAGACGGGGGGAGTTATTAAGTATAGGGGACAGAATATATATCAAGGAGTATTGAAATATGAAAAGATAGTATCACAAACAAATCAAATTTTTGGAACTTTACAGATTTTTTGTCAGTTCAAGAGTTTTCGTATTTTCTAGCTAATAAAAGCTACTTCTAAAAAAGTGAATATTATTTTACATGACAACTTTGCAATTGTACTTTGTCATTGGGCCATTAAAGTCGAACTGCATCTTGCTTTTTCTTTTGCCTAAGGAGAAAAGTTTTGCTGATTTTCCATAAATGCCTTTTAAATTTACTTTGTATTTTTGCTTAAAAATTATATGAACAGATTAACTTTCGAAATTTTATGTGTGCGGTCTGCCATATAAATTGACATTAAAAGAGTAAAATATATTATTTGAAAATGACGTAAAAAGCATAATAAATTATAATTAATAGCAACTTCAAATACTTTTAAAAACATATAAAAAATTGTCGAACTTTCTAATTTTATCTATCTCATAAAGTGATACATATAAAGAATACATATATTGAGACAATTGAAAATATTTAAAAATTATATAAGCAATTAAAAGTCATTTAGAACAGGAAAAGAATTAGGAGCCTAGCTAGTTGGCTTCATAGGATCATGATTGCGTGTCAGTAATAATGTTACTTTTCATGACATTTTTATAAAATGTATTCATTGATGCCTACCTAGTCTTCATCCTAGTATAGTCTTCATACGATATTATTCACTTTTTTCAAGGATTAAGAAGCAATTTTAAGAACTCATGAATTTTGTTTAATATAAATTTAAGTTGTTGTATTAAAAATTGGATAAAAATTAAATTCAATAAATTTTTGGATACTTAAAAGAGTATAATGTATAATTATATATCGTATCTTACATTCTCGATTGGCTAAATCCTATGTTAAGATTTTTTCCTTTTAAATATATACCGATATACGAGTTTGGCTCTTCTCCATATTTATTCTCCTCAAGTTCTTAATTGGAGAAATATGTCATAGATTTAAATTAATGATTAACAAATTAAAGTCTTGATTGTAATTAAGATAATTAATTAATTCTAATTACTTATTTTTATAACACATGTGATATTAAACATGACGATAAATTTAAAAAATTTGAATTCATAATTATAACCTGATATTTTCATAACTATAAAAACTTTTTATTTTAAAATTAATGTGTTTTTAATTATTTAAATTTAATGTTCATTGATATAAAAAAATAACTTTACTTTTTATCAGAGGGGAAATAGGTTCATTGACCAACATTGCTCTGTCCACCTTATATCTTTTTTGTCACCGCACAAAATAACTTTACTTTTTTATGGCATATTAAAGTCTTTTCTAAGTATCAACATTTAAAAATATTATCATATTTAAAAAGATTATCATGTATGGTAAACTAGTCATATAAAATAATAAATTATATTTATTAATGTTTGTGTTTTTATGGGATGTTCTTTAAATTCAAAACAAAATAGAAGTTTTTTTAAGGGAATAAATAAGAAAAAAAATTAATCATAGTTAAAAAATACAACAAATTACTATGGACAAAACCTCTAATGGAATATTTAGAATGACAAGAATATTAGCCTTATATATGCAGTGAAAGTCAGGAGTAAAAAACATTCCGTACGAGTAATTAATCTATAGGTATTAAAGGGGCACAAGGGAAAATAACATGTCCTCATTGGTAGTTCTTTTAGCCCTGTTATCATCTTGTCATGACCTAAAAGAGGAATCGTGACAAAAATATTTGTGTGTGATAATAATTTTTAATACTTTGTAAGATTAACATATAAATTTATTAAAATGAAATGGTGAAAGGGGAGAATTCTATTAGAGAAACAAATAAGAAAAAAGATTAACCATAGTTAAAAGATAAAATAGATCACTATGGACAAAACCTCTAACCGAATATTTAGAATGACAAGAGTACTAGACTATATGTAGTGAAAGTAAGAAGTAAAACATATTACGTACAAGTAACTAATCTATAGGTACCAAAGGGGGACAAGGGCAAATAACAACCTGTCCTCATTGGTAGTTCTTCTAGCTCTGATATCACCTTGTCATGGCCCGAAAGGCGAATCGTGACAAAAATACTTGCGTGAGATAATAATTTTTAAATTTTGTAAAATTAAGAGACAGATTTATTAAAACGAAATGGTGAAAAGAGAGAATTTTTTTAAGGAAAACAAATAAGTAAAAAGATTAGTCATCGTTAAAAGATAAAACAAATCATTATGGACAAAACCTCTAACAGAATATTTAGAATGACAAGAGTATTAGGGTTAGATAAGTAGTAAAATTAAGGAGTAAAAATATTCCGTACAAGTAATTAATCTATAGGTACCAAAGGGGGATAAGAGCAAATACCAATCTGTCCTCATTTCTAGTTCTTCTAGCTCTGGTACCACCTTGTCATTACCTGAAAGGCAAATCGTGACAAAAATATTTGCTTGAGATAATAATTTTTAATATTTTATAAATTTAAAAGATGGATTTTTTATGTGATAAATTTATTAAAGAAAAGTATTTTCAATCAAATAGTTAGAATTATGTTGTTTAAAGTAGGCAATGCGCATTTTAAATAATTTATCATTTTTCGCTAGTGTAAAAATTGAATAACTTTGTCAAAATTTACCTAATTAATATTTTTTCACTTCTATTTAGAAATTGAATTTGAACTTTGTCCTATTTATTGATTAAAAGACTATCTAACTTTAGATTTCACATTTTTCAATTTATTTTATTGAATTACTAGATAGTACATATGATTCTTGAATGTGAAATAAAAAAATCTATCGTCGAAGTTATGACTAACTACTAAATTTGTGATGAGAAGATGAACATCCATGCATGATACCCTTTAGATAAATCTCACATCAGAATACTAGAAGAAACGAAAAATGTTATAAAATATATTACATTATACACACAAATTTTAGCTCAATAATAAGATAATCTAAAACAAAATTATGAGATATGTTGGACTAATGTAAATAATATATTTGACATTAATTTAAATTGTGATGATATAAAATTTATGAAAAGTGCTTTCAACTGAAAAAATTACTTTATTTTTCTTTCATATTTCAATACTCCTCGATATATTCTATCCCCATACCTAGTTATTTTTTTAATTCGAGAAATTCTCTTTTGTCTTGGTAAGTTATTTTTATGAGTTTGTAAAGTTTAAAACTTTTACATTGAGTGGATAATGTTACAATGGTATCTGTTTTTTTTTCCTATAATTTTTTTGGGGAGGGTTGTAAGCAAAATTAACTAATCCCTAGGCTTGATTTTTGTCTCTTCTTTCTTGTTTTTACCATTTTAGTGCAATAATCCTTGTTAATTGAAAAAATGACCTTTTTTTTGAAAAATTGATTTAATACCTAAATAATTTAAGTAAAAATTAATTTTTCGAAAAAAGACAGAGTCGCCACTTAATTTTTAAGAAAAATTAAGAAAACCAATTTAAATTTTAAAACTTAACAAAATAGTCTTAAAATTTTCCAAGATATGGGTAAGGATTCAATTTCTATTTTTGAGAAGAAATTAATAACTCAAAAATGGCCGCTAACTTGCGGTTGACCAACGATTAAGACATTTTGACTAACTTTGAAATTTGACTGATTTTGAAAAGTTGACTAACTTTGAAAAAATTACTAAGTTTGAAAAAATTGACTAACTTTGAAAAATTAACTAAGTTTGAAAAATGATTAATACTTGAACCATTTTTGAAGGAGTTTCACGAAAATTTAATTTGTAAAAATAGTTCTAACGCTAAAATAATCATCAAAATGGAAATTAACATAAATGGTAGACATGTTAGGGGAAATTAATTAGATTAAACAAATAACTAAAATTGTTAAGAGTTAAGAGTTAGACAAATAACAAATATTCAAAATACAATAAAACAATAAATAAATAACTAAGTCATTAGGCCTGGCAGGCCCAATGTTAGACCCCGTAATTAAATTAATTGAGATGGAGTGTCGATTGGAAAACTATTGCGAATAGTGTGTAAATTAACA
>JAPFFP010045167.1:0-11844 GCA_026153255.1 Solanum medicagineum | reverse complement strand
AGATTCAAGCACATTTGAAAATTAGCGTCAATTCGTCCAAACCATGTCATGTTTTATTTGAATTGTACTAGTAGTGTAAGATGTGGGGTGTTACACTTCTCTATCTTGGGGCACCTCTTCCAAATCAGACTATGAATTGTAATTTCCATATATCTCAAAAATTGATGCGTGATATCAAAAATCGAACTTCATATTCTTGTTCAGGGGACCAAATTGAGTGGAAAATAGGTTTAACCCCGATTTAAGAGCAATCGATTAGCAATTTTGATTTTCCAAGAATGCAAACTCCAGTGAGGTTTGCGCACCCCTGGTGCGACGTGGCTATGGCGCGAAGATAAAGAAATACTATTTTTTTGATAGGTCCGCGACGCAGAGCTGTGTATTCTCTGCCCAGTTAATTTTTGTGCGGTCCAAGACTTTTGGGTCTTGGGCCTAAGTATTCCCAAGCATGAAAATACTTGTAGTTAGCCATTTTTCACCATCATATCATTCTAAACATTCCCCAATAATTATACAAACACCTAGCCAAATATTTCACTCCTGAATTCAAGTCTCAAGGATCTTAAAGTTTTCACTCAAACTCCAAGTTCCATCTCCAATCTTCATCAAGTTCATCTCTAAAACTAAGGTATGTGGGTTTCTTTCATGGGTTCCTTTCACCCATGATGCCCAAGCTTCCTTTTCTTAAAAATTGCATGATTTAAAATTGATTTACTCATAGGTCTTATTTGTTATGAAAATCAATGCACACTATGTTAGGGTTTATGAAATTTTGATTGTTTTACTATGTTTTAGGTTATGAATCTAAGATCTAATGTGAAATTTGATGAAGGATTTTGATGTATATTGCTTGAGGGTGTTACCAAGTATCTATTGATGCTTTTACATTGGATTTTCTAGCATTATAACACTCTTGAATTGCATGATTTTACACTAGTACTACACACCCTCTAAGTGTTTGATAAAATGTCCGGTTATGGTTTCTTAAGGAATTGAAGGTACAATGCATGTTTTATGAGTTGAATGACTATATGATAATGAAATGATGATGAAATGATGATGGGATGATAATAAAATGATGATGAAAAGGAATGTATGTATATGATGATGAAAGGAGTGTGTATATATGATATTATCTCTATAGTGTTGGGGATGACCGAGCCTAGCTCTGGGGGTTGTAGGCCCGGGTAACCTTGTTGAGGGACTTGTACCTCGACTTCCTACCTCAGGGGGTTGTAGGCCCAGGTAACCTTGTTGGAGGTTTGTACCCATCAACCTTGTTGGGGGGTTTGTACTCCATCAACCTCGTTGGGGGGTTTGTACTCTTTCAACCTTATGAAAGGGTTTGTACCTCATGCGCCTCTCCAAGGACGTGGCATGACTTGGAATTGCACTAAGAATAGTCACTCATTACACTTATTTTATGATCCATATAGGCATGATTTACTACGAGTATCTTCCATGCATGCCATATTGTTATATGCGCTCATTGCCTATACTTATGCATTTTGATTATGTTACTATCACTTGTTGCATTGCATCCCATATACTTAGTACAGTCAAACATACTAACGCATACTTTATGCCTACATGATGTCACCATGTAGGAATTGGAGCACCACTTGATCATCATCATCCTCCACGTGGCTAGTACGATTGTCTCTCAAGCTTGTTGGTGAGTCCTCCATTCCGGGGACGTTGCTTATGACCTTTTGCTATGTACTAAGAATATCTTTCCTTTGTTTATGCATTGACTATGAGGGTGAGCCCGGTTGTTTGTCGTGGCCCCCGCTCTTGTCTATGTAGTAGAGGTGTTGTTGGACATGTTATGTATCTATGCTATGAGCCTTAACTCTCTTGTTTCTTGATGCTATGATATGGAAGTTTACCCTTAGTCTCAATTTCCTCGTTTATACTTATCTCTCATTGTCATTTTAGTTGCTTCTGTGACCAAGAATGTGTAATGATATGCTATGAAGCTTGTTTGGGGTTCCTTCGAGTTCCCAGTTCGCCGGTCATGTCTAGGCCCTAGGCTTGGGTCGTGACAGTTAGACCTATCCGAGTGCTTATTGTCTGAACTTTCATCGAGAAGTCTATGGTTGAAAGCCCTGATAGTTGCATTTCTATTTTTGGGGCCCATTATACCGTGTGCGGGAGAATTTTCAATGAGCAAAAATGAAGAGAGAAGGTGCCAAAACCATAGTCACCGACGAACTCGCTGGAAAATATGGCCGGAGATGGGGAGGTGATCAGAAATATTTGGGGGGAAAGATTAGGGACAAATTTTGATATTAGGGTAAAGAAATTTGGTCAAAATAATCTTGACCTTTTATATACCAGACTGGGTCGATTGTTTAAATCCCCTGAGTTGGGTCCACAAAACCCCAACTACGGGTTGTAGCTCTATGGCTCATAGGTCTTGGTCTTGTAGACCACTCGACACTTAGAAAAATTTAGAAATCATACCTAGGCATTACGAACCACATTTATGACTCGTAGATGGACTACGAGCCGTAAAGTTGGCGCATAGTGTGAGTGCCAACTTCAAGTCATCATTGTTATCCTCTACGAGGCATGACTACGAGTTGTAGTGTGGACTACGGCTCGTAAGCCTGGTCGTAGAGGCAACTTCCAATGCCATTTTCTGAACTTTCTCCATTATGTCCAAAACCTGCACCATTTTCTCAAAGTGCACCATCATACCAACATACAACCCATTCAATGTCTAAAAATAAAAAATTAACACACAATTAAAAATGCCACCTAAATATCCACAAATTACCAATAAAATCAAAAAACAAGCAAAAGCATTTAAAAAGTCTTGGGTTGCCTCCCAAGTAGCGTCTTGTTTAATGTCATGGCACGACTTAGTCATCTTGACTACTTAGAATTCCTCAAGCTTTATTGTCCCTCCTTCACAAGGCTTTTTTTTTGCTCAACACATTTCGCTGAATCTGCTCAAGTTGTATAGAAACAAGTTCAAATTTTTTATTGAGCTATTAGATTGCTGACGAATATTGGTCAGCTTTATAGTTTATCTTAATAACATCAAACTTGATTTTCTGCAAGATTTCCTCTTGTGCATCCATTCTCTCTATCATCTTGGCGAACATGTTCTCAACCTTAGAGCTTTCATCTCCAATGCATTGGTTATGAGGTAATTTGAACCACGTGTTCACACCACTCTCTCCCTCTTGGCTAGATTTTTCACCAAATGTACTCATGTAGGCAGCTTGTTACTCATGCATAGGCTTGTATACTTAATGTATAGCAGCCAATTTGTTTATATGTTCGACAACTTCTGCAAACGGTTTCCTTAAAAAGGCCAAGTATTCTTCTACCAGTAGAGCATCAGCTTGACCTTGTTGTTCTGAGTTCAGTGCTCTATAAAACTTTCTACCAATAACTCATCCGAAAGACCATAAGCCTGAACTCTTCCCAGGCATTCTTTGTATTTCTCCCATGTCGTACTTAGCGAATCACCTGGAGTTTGTTGGAAGTTGAGGATTTGGTCTTGAAGTTTAAACTTGTTTGATCTAACATAAAACCTTTCTAGGAAGGCTCTTTTTACCTCCACCCAATTTGAGTACACATCTTGAGGGAGTTCAGACCACTAGATAGCAGCATACTTCTAAGGGTCATTAGGAGGACTTGAAGAACCATGGCGTCCATATTTGGATGATGTGTTCCCAAAAAGTCCTTACACACTTGCGCAAATTTCTGCAGATGATCATGCGGCAATTCTGATGGCTGACCATAGAATAGCACACGTCTTTGTAATGATTGGAGTAGATCACTTGTGATAAGGAGCTTCTCTTCAGCCATTCACTTGACAAATTGTTGGATATTTGTATTGGCTGAAGCAAAAAGGGTAACACCACAATGTACCTGTACAAAAAGAAAGACTAGAAAAAACAAAAACAAAAGCAAAATACAAGAGAATTAAGCAATCAACACTTGAATTAACCACTAGTGAAATCAAGTCAAAAAATCGTCGTATTCCCTGGCAACGACGCCATTAATTTTGATCACGCTCAAATAGTACCTCTCACTTGGAGGATAAAATGATCATAGTCAAATAAAAAACTAACCATAGGTTAGGGTCGAATCCCAAGGGAATACGGGGTTTTGCCACCTTGATTCACCAACAATCATTTCAAGCATTAAATAATTTTATTCTCGAGAATGGGGGAATGGGTTTGCAATGATTTGTAAGAAACCAATACTATAATAACAAAGCGAAGAGACAATCAAATTGCAGAGAACTTGGGAAATTGTGTTCCCAATGATTCACTAACTCAAACACCCCGGATAACACAACTTCAATTAGGATATTGCATACAGGACGGTAACTTAGGTTCTTCCAACCCTCTTCTGAAGTCGAAGGTCAAATTTTAGTATGGCACTTAGCCGACAATCATAGTGTGCTAAACTAACCATTACCTATTGTCCAGTTAACCTCTCCTTGGCTGGGTTTGGTTGATTAGACGAAAACACATCAATCGGATCTTGTCACCCATTTCCTTTTCCTATTCATCACTACCTTGATCGGGATCATGACACTAGGCGGTATCTAATGTTGGCCACCATTAAACAACAAGCAAAATGAAGGAAAATAAATAATACATGCAAATACCCAACTCAAGAAATGCAAATAATGCGAGTTCTTAGGCTAGCTACTCATGGTTCCCACAACCTCAAGTTGTGAGTTTAGCCACTCATGGCTTGGGCACACAAATCCACAATGAAATTAGAAGACATGGAAGATTTCTTACCCAAGAAAAAGTTGAAGAACAATGAAACCCTCTTTAAAATTAGAATCACAAGCTTAAATGATGAAATTTATCCACAAGTGAATGTAACTCCCCAAATTTTAGTCTCAAAGTAAAACCCTAAATTTCTACTCTAAAATGTTATAATATTCCAAGAACTATGAGATTCTCTCTCTAAAAATCTGTAAAACTTTAGTAGTCCCTTCTAAAACTCTAAAATATACTATTTATACTATTTATAAAAAGGTCCTTAAAATAATTAGAAAATTCTGGTCGGCAGCTGCTATGGCTCGTAGGGTTACCTACGAGCCGTAATTGGGTTTTCGTGGTCAGCACTTGGCATTTTGAACTTCACTGCTACGATCCACCTTTACGAATCATAGTCTGGTATACGACTTGTAGTCCACCCTTGCATTTCTTGGTCCAATTTTTAATCAACACTGTTAATCGCTACGAGGCCCCCTTGTACAAGTCATAGTGAGGACTACGACCCGTACTTTGAGCTCATATGGATGAACTTTGAATTCTCAAATTTTGATTTTGAAAGCTTTCAATTGCTACTGTCATACCCTGCAACTCGCAGCTTAGGCTATAACTCATAGTAGGTCTCGTAGATTTTCGAAAGTCAACAAAATCTGTAACTTTTCTCAAAATCAGGCCAAATTGTATTTTCTGCAAAAATGAACACAAAGGCACATAAAAACCATAAAACTTCGCATTGAGAACACACAAAATCCCTTATTTTAGGCACCAAATGTGTTGTATTTTGATAGCACATCAGTAGGTGACCCGACCAGCGATTTTAAAGAGGGGTATTTTCATCTTTTCTCACCTTTTTAAGCCAAAACTTGTCAGTTTTCACCTAATTAAACCCCCAAAATGTGAGTATTCGTATCATTAACTTCAAAATACTCCAAGAACTCAGACCATAGTTTCAAAGGGACAAAAAACTAGGGCTTTCAAGAATCTTCTTCAATCCTTGCAAGAAACTAATTCCCCAAGTATGTAAGGCCCTCCAAAAGTTATCCTACTATTATTTTAGTATCTTTAACCATCAGTTTCTACCAGATTCATATTCATGAGTTAAGATCAAGCTTTCCTCCACTACTAGTTAATTTCATCAAAATGCTTGTTCATGCATTTTTCTTGATAAAAACCATGACCTTTACTAATTTTATTACTAAATTAAGCTATTGAGACAAGATTTACAGTTATTGTTGTATCTATGAGAATCCTATATCTAATTCATAAAAAGCTATTATATTCACAGTTTTGAGATGACTTGAAGAAATGCATGAAGCTTTTGTATTTACAAGATATTTGAGTAACAAAGATCATGTTTGAGACACTTTGTTTTGATATAACTCTCAGACAAAGAAAAGAGTCAAGTTGAGAAATATTTAAGAAAAATTCTATAGTTGCGCTGAGTCCCAAAGAGAAGAAAGTAATACTTTGAGCAAGAATACTCTTTTAAGTATGAGCATTGTAAAAGTTATTTTAGGAGTAGTATTGAGCACCGACATGAGTGAGAGTAATAATAACTTGAACTCATAAACTATGTAGCCAACATAGGATAGGATTGTACCAAAAGTACAACTCCTCATTGCCACTAAGATGGCCCAATTTTGGGATGGATCCACTCCCCTAGTTTTCATTCCTTACCCCGGCAAAGTATGGGATAGCTCTCGTAGCATAAAAAGACATTATATCATCACGAAGCTCATAGTGGTGGTTATCGGTTAGAAAAACTCCCCAAGTTAAAGCAAGCTAGTTTCTACATACAGACTTTCAGCATATGTTCTATTTTCAGCATGTACTATATTTATTACTTATGCTATCTTATTTCGAGACATGTTTTAGCTACTTTGAGCATAGTGTCTTATCATAAGTTTTCGTTTTGGCTATTTTACATACCGTACATTCCTCATACTGACGTTCTTTGGACCTGCATCATTTTATGATGCAGACGCAGGTGGCAGAGTTTCTTAGCAGACGCTCCATTGAGGATCAGCTACTCATCCAGACATTGGTGAGGCCTCTTACCAGTCAGAGGCTTAGGAGTCTTTGTTTATGCTTTCTTTTTAATATTTATTTTCAGCAGTTGTTCAGATTATTCCAGTTAGAGGTTCCATAGACGTATGTTAAGAGTTTCTGATCTTATTTTCAGTTGTTGTTGAGACATTTCTACTACTCAGTTTATTCAGATATTGCAGTATCTTTAGTTTATATTATTCAAGCCTTCCATTCATCATTTAAGTCTTCCGCTGAGTAAAGTAGCCAGACCAAGTGGTTCGATTGGGATCGGAGATGGTTTTGGGTGCCGGCTACGCCTAGGGTGTAAACTCAGGGCGTGACAGGACCTTATTTTTTTTTTGGGACCCCCATTTTCTCCCAAAGATATTTATATATAATAATATTTTTTGCCTCATATAATATAGGGAGCATTGTAATAAACGAGAAACTAAATACTCCCTCCGTTCTATTTTATGTGACACCCTTTGATTTGACACGGTATTTTAAGAAAAAAAGGTTGACTTTTGAAATTTGTGGTCTAATATCATTCTTAGTTATTTGTGTGGCTGAGAATCATTTCATTAAGGGTAAAAGGGGAATTTTAAGGTTAAATTGTCCCAATTAGAGTAAGGTGACATTCTTTTTGGGATGGACCAAAAATGAAAAAGTGTCACATAAAATGAGACCAAGGGAGTAGTGTTTAGGTAATTGTAGCATCCTTTCTTATGTGACTATCTGTTTTGTTGCCTCATTTATATTTTAACGATTATTATGAACCAACATTATTGTTCTTACATTTATTTTTTTTAATTTTTTGTTCACTATTTTTATTCTCTCATTATTGAACATTTTAAAGTCTCTCAAATGGTCAAACTTTCTATAATATACAAAATCTATTATTATGCGTTTATCAAAAGATCAAATTTGTTTTTTGATATCTATTTTAAATTGAAGCACTAAAACAAATCAAACACTATTTTAATATCATTATATCAACTTACCAATTTAGTGTAATATTATTTCGATATCATTTAATTTCTTAATTAGATTTTGTTATTTTGTCTTTATATTACATATTTTTTATTGAAAATTTAAATTATTTATATTTTTATTTCATAATATTTGTGTATATTTTATATCTTCAAAATCCATTTGTAGAATTACATTATGTTAACCAACTAAAAAAATAAGATCTCCCCAAAAAAGTTGACTTTACATCCCGAACTTAAGATGATCCTCAAGTGGGAATATGTCAAAAAGCCAAAAGCTACCCATTGCTTAGAAGGGAATGCTTTTTGCAGAAAATGGAAAGTCACCCTCACAAATCATAATTTAAGATTACTTTTCATGTGAAAAAACTTGTATAAGTGACTTTGGGATTATGGAAAACGTCAAGTCATTGCAAAGGCAAAGAAACTACCTAAGGTGAGAGTAATTTTGACGTTGCTTGCACGTTTTAAATGTTTATATATTTGCATAGATTCGGAATTCGTTGAAGTGATAAATAATATAATAATTATTTTATAGAAAATAAATAGTAAAAATTATCCTTCACCTATTATAAGGACATCTTTATCTAGACGACTAGGTTAATATATAAACTTTCATTTTATCTTTTATCCCGTATGTACAAAATAATATACATTTTTTGTTTAATTTATATACTATTAATTATACAACATTTGGCTTCAAGTATTAAAATCATGTAACTTATACTTCATAACTTAATACCAAAATAGCAGAGTCATGAAAAAAAAAACATATTTCACAATGGATTCAACAACCACCGTTTATTTTCTCTGTGGAACTTTAATGAGTCTATTTTATTTTATTTCTTATTTTTTCTTTTTTTGCTAATCCACTATAAAGGTTGTAAACCGACTGCTAATTACATTCTTTAAAAAAATCTTCCCACTCGCATTACATCTTATGCTGCAAGGATATTTGGCAAAACTAACTAGACTTACTCCGCTACCATATCTACTATTATTACCAGTACACTTAACCAATTACATATTTTATGACTAATTAAGAGTTTTCTATCATATATTCAAGAAATTATGTTGACATATACATATTCTTAAATAATAGTCTAAATTAATTATTCGTACATTTAAATCACCTCAAATTAAGACTTTTATATCAATCAATTTTTCTTCTCTCTTCAACCGCTCACTCACATCCTTCACCACCGTTTTTCCTCTTCCTTCCTTCTCTCCACTATAATTTTTACAATTAAATCTCAAACAATCATATTTGAAAAGATGGGCATTAGATATTTAACAAGGTATCAATGCATCTTACATGAAAATTGAAATCCACGACCGCACAGCGGCAACATTCAAATTTCATCTCTGACTGCAAATCTTGCTAGGCAACTAGCACTTTCAAAGACATTCTTGAATGCGACTTGAAGACATTCTTCTTCAAACCTTTATTATGTGGAGGTAACGAAAAGCAGAATTTTTGGTCGCTTTGATGGAAATCTGTCGGATCCAAGTGTAGCGAGCAACAACAACAAATCAAAAGGTGAATCAAACACCAACGTGGTGAGATGTCAGACCAGCCAGGCACGTAATTGTTGTAATCTAATAACAAAATATTTACGCATTTATCTAGTACATTGATATATTATTGAGCTAAAATTATATGTATTAAGTTTTAATTAGTGTATATGTATCTGATAAATATATATATGTATTGGAGACTTACTCTTGTATTTGACACATTATTAAAAGTATGTGTATCTGACAAATATACACATATATTGGAGATTTAAGCATGTATCAGACACATTATGAAGTTAAAATTATATGTATTTGGTGTTTATTATTGTACCTGATTAAGTATGTAAGTATTTGACAAAACATATGCATATATCTGAATAAGAGTTCATGAATTTGAGTTAAGAATACTAAACTTCACTGAATCAACAAAGAAAAAAAAGTTTAATTGTTTTGATTTCTTTTACGAGTCGTGATATGCCAAATCCCCTAAAATTGTTATAAGCACGATTTTCTTCTTAATCGTTGAATTTCAATTATATTTCTAAATTAGATACGCTCCTTGATTAATGATTTTCATTCATATTACTTAATAATTAGACATCTGATATATATCTACCAAATATATATTTAGATACATGTATTTGGAAGAGTAGATATATGTACCAAACATCCAAAATATAATAAGGAACATAATACTGCAAACTAACATGAACTTAATTAACTTCTAAATTAGTGAAAATTGTGTAAATCCCCTCGGATATTTTCTATTAATATATTTGGTATAGAATAAATAGAGTGCTTTGATGAGACTAATCCTCTGAAATTCCAATCTATCTATATTATATTAATAGGAGAGGATGCAACCTTTTCACTAAGCTACATGTCATTCTATTACTTTGTCATTTGTAAATAGTTAGCTAACTAAAATTTGAATTTTAAATTTTTGCACTAATAATAATTTGGATAACAATTATAATGTGGAAAACAATTAATTTAAATTCTTGTATAAGATTTTTATTATCACAAACATATAGTTAACAAAATAACATATTTTCTCAGATCCTCTATTGTAGTATGACAACTAAATTACAAATTAGATTTTTTATCTTTATAGTTTTTATAAATAATATTTATTCAAATTAATACAATAATTTGTGCATCAACCATTTTCAATGAATAAAGAATAAATAATTATAACTCTTATAAATTAAAAAGCAAAAATTCCCACTACTTTTGAAGGTATAAGTTTTCTTTTTTTTCTTTTTTTTTTAAAGTAAAATTAATTTTAGATATTGTTATGCCGAAAAATGGCTTTTTATTTGAAAAAAGAAAATTCGAAAATCAAAAATCGATTTAAACTCAATTAATTTGAGAAAACCAATTTTTGAAATTCGAAAAGAAAACAGAGTCGCCACCTAATTTTGCGGATAATTAGGAAACCAATAAATATTTAAAAAGACCTAACAGAAAAATCTTTTTAAATCCAAAGAAATGAGTTCTGGTTCATATTTCTACTTCAAGAAGGTTTTACGCACTTGAAATGGCCGCTAAATGCGGCTATCCGACGATTAGAGAGTTTGACTAACTTTTAACTTGAAAAAGATTGACTAATTTTGAAATTGATTAGTTTTGAAAGACTTGACTAAATTTGAAAAGATTTGACAAAATTTGACTGGACATACAAAACTGAAAGCAATTGACTAAATTTGAAAATTGACTATATTTGAAAATTGTACTAAAATGATAAAATCATTTTTTTATTTTATTATTATTATTTTAATACAAATACTTTTCTCAAAATAAAATAAAATTAAATAAAATAACATAAATAGTTTTGACATCGTTGGGCAATCTAATTAGATTGAAACCAATAAAAAAAAGTTAGAGTCAGATAAACATCACAAGCAATATAATAAAGCACAAAAATAACAAAAGAAAGATACCCCATTGGGCTTGGCAGGCCCAATAAATCTGTTGTTGCTCTCCAGTGGGCTTGACCCATTTCTGCCTGTGGATCATCCACTATGTCTGAACAAGCTAAAGCTGACTCAAGAAGAAACTTGGGCCTCCGTAGCCCATCGAAAATGCAACGGAGTATGGAGGAGTCTCAGTGGACTCGTAAACGAGGATTCATACAATAAAGAAAAGAAACGAATTAGTGCATGAATAAAGGGATTAATTGAAACAAAAATAGATTGCAAACATCATTTTGAATTTTATAAGGAGTTTATTGCATCTTTCAATTGAAACAAAGCCAAGAGGAAGACAGATACTTACTCATCTAAACTTGCTCCTACTAAAGAGGATAAAATTAACTCTTTCAACAGACCCAAAGAAAGGCAGCATAATCATGACAAGGGTATGTCAAAAAAAGATCAGACACACATACTTTGAACTAGAAACAAAATACATGATCAAGAACCCCTGGCAGACTAATTTATCAGTAAAATAGCAACGGACACAGATCAGCAGCAAAACCCTCAACTAATATGCAGTATCATACACATATAGAATTATAACAAAAGACACAAGCAACACATCATGTAAATAAC
>JAPFFP010045166.1:0-11844 GCA_026153255.1 Solanum medicagineum | reverse complement strand
TTTTCATGTCAAATAAACATAAACACATGACTATAAATCAATATATCTTCATATGCAAGCTTGTCCCCAGTTTCAAATCCCAAATTCCAAATTCACAATTCAAACTAACAACCAACCCTCTTTTCATGTTTTACATTCAATTTGACACACCCCTAACACACCCACAATCTTTAATTTACATAAATGAAGCTAGAAGTTAACATACATTTCAAGCCCCTTACTAGACCCAAGTCTTCATAGCCATCAAACCAAGCACTTCCTTGACCAACTAACGCCTCCAAGCCACTTAGGGGACCCAATATACCAAGATTGAAGCGTCAAATAATCGAAAGATAAAAAAAAAATGAAATCCCCCTGAGTTACTGTAGCAACCTGAGAGGGTTGCTAAGGTTTTCTTGGTTTTGCTCTCTTTTTTTCTTTCTAAGTATGGGAAACTCTCTTCTTGTACAAGAGAGGCATACATATATATAGACAAAAATCTTCCACTTGAACCAATCAAAAAGAGCCACAACACATGACCCCACTAACAATTTAAATCTTAAAGACTACACTTTAGAAGAAAATTTACATTTGGTCCCAAACTTTACCAAATTGAACCAATTAAGGACTTACGGGTTCTAACAGTACTAACAGCTGGCCAGAAATCCTACTAAAGCTGGAAGAATATAAGCCTAGATTGAGAATTGTGATGATAAAAATGGGAACTACCACCAGATCAATGGATTAAATACAACACATATGGGGCTTCAAGGGGTAATCCAGGGGCTAGGTCATATGAATTTTGCCTAAGGGATCGGCATGGGGATGTTATGTATGCAAAGTGCAATATAATAGAAGAAAGAATAAACATAGTGGCAAAAGCTAAAGTTATTTTACAAGCATGCATTCACTATAGAAATAGCAACCATAACCAAGTCATTATTCAAACAGATTCTCTACTTATGTGGATAATACTGACAGGTATGTGGTCTATTCCATGGATGATAGCTGGCATATTTAGGATATTAAAGAGTTTTTGCACATGAAAACACATAAGTTTCAGCATATACTAAGAGAGGGGAACCAATTAGCAAACTATCTAACAAATAGAGTCATTGATAAAGGAAATGTCATATTCACAAACTTTGAAAGTCTGGACAGTCAGGCTAGGAGGATAATTAATAGCGATAAATTACAGATCCCTTACATAAGAGTATCTCCTTATTTTTGATAGCTAAAAATGGAAGGACGAGACTAGATACTTGGCGCCTTGACATTACAGACCCACAACAGCAGATTAAAGAAGGTCACACTCACCATGGAGTAAACATCGGCGAGATAGAAGGGACGAAGTGAGAAGGAAAGAAAGAGGAAAAAATAGGTAACCCTACAGCCTAGATGTGTGTTTATATAGCATATGTGGTTTGGGCTTGGTCCGGGTTTGGGCCAAGCCATTTGTTCTGTCAGATGATGAATTGGGGTGACCTAATTCCGTTTGTAATGTTTTGATATCAATAAAATGATAACTAAATTTTTTTAAAAATCTAGAAATCTTGGAAAATTTTGTATTGCGGTGAAATGGGACCGCGATGCGGGCTTGTTCCATAGTTCATTTTCATGCGAAGTTTAATTTTCTTATGTTTTGGCCTTAATATGAGTCTAGGTCAGTTTTACACTAAAATGGATCATCTTCGCGATGCAAGGAGGTCATGGATGCTTCTAGAAAGTGCAAAAACATGTGAAGAATTATTTTTTGATATGGTTGACTTAAAAATTGAAGGATACCTTTTTTCACACAATTTGCCTCCTAAAAAAGAATACGAACTCATATTTGCAAACAATTACATGTACACTTGAGACAGTTAAGAAACAATGTAGCCGTCACTTATTTCGTACTCACTAGGATCTCCACTGAGAAGCATGCAGTTTGGAGAAGATCGATAATCTTCAAACTCCGAGGTTAGAGCAAGCTTAGGTTTGTGTATGGAACTTATAAGAAGAGTGACTATGGAGAGAATCTACAAGAGCAATGGGAGAAAAGCAATACACTTATTTTATCTTGGATCCTCAATTCTGTATCAAAGAAGCTCATAAGTAGGATTTTATATGCAACAAATGCAGCAACTATTTTGGACAGAATTGAGGGAGCATTTTGACAAGGTTGATAGATCAAGAGGCTATCAACTACATTAAGAAATCTATACAATATCTCAAGGTACTTCATCTGTATCTGCAGATTTTTACTAAATTGCATATGCTTTGGGGTAAATTTGATGCACTTGTTCCCCAACATCATATGGATGTTATAAGTCAAAGATGTATGCTAATCATCTGCAGTATATGCACCTATTTGCTTTTCTAATGAGATGAATGAGTCTTATAGCCAACAAAGGAGTCAAATACCGATGATGATATCTTTATCATACTTGAATAAATTGCTGGTGAAAGTCAGAAAATGATAGCTAGCTAGCTCATATTCATAGGTTGAATTAGGTGAATTATCAATTGCTCGAGGAAACATAGTTACAATTCACAAAGTAGTTTTCATGTTGGGAATGCTAATCTAGGCACTAGTGGTTATGGTTATCAACAAGCTGGAAATACCAGCTCTTTTAATAATATTGGTTACAATTTTCAAAACACTGATATTAATTCCAATTAATTCACAAGTTAAAGGCACAAGAGGAATTATGAACTATAGTATGAGGTTTGCAAGATGAAAGGATACACCAAGGAGACTTATTGTATAGTTGGCTATCTCTAGGTGATACCAAGTTTAGGAAGAAATGTAGACAGACAAGGATGGCAAGTGCAGTTGATTGTGATATCTTTTTGTCCTTTTAGTGCAGTAGTGAGGAGCCAAGGCATGCAACTTATGGAGCAACCAACATTTACTCACTCAAAATGCTTATCAAAGAAAAGTCTATTGAAGAACCTATAACTAACTTGGCAGGTGCAGCTAACATGACAGGTACAACTAATATGGCAGATATTGTATATGCTTTCATAGTAGGAAGTGGTAATGATAGTGATCATATATATTGGATTTTGAATAGTGGATACATGAGCCACTAGATATATTACTTTAGACGTAGGTGCATTGTTTTACATATGTGTGCTACTAGAGGAAAACAAAAGCAAGTTCATTTACCTAACGGTATAGTTTCTTGCGTTGTAAAGTATAGATAGGATGGTAAAGATATCTTTAGAGATGTGTTGGTCGTGCCTGATTTTAAGTATGACAACTATACTTATATGTGCAATGATAAAGGTTTTAGCATAACTATAATTGATCATGTTCACCTATAATAATACTTGGTATAAAAATCAAAAATTAATTTGTTACTAAATTCTGCATTATGATGGTATTGTCCATCTTGCCATATTGGTGATGTAATTGTGCACCCTCTGCTTATCCCATTGTGGTTGCTTGTTATATTTCATATAACATGTATGAGGCTATGTATTACCAAGTAGAGAGTAGTCGAGGGGCTATAAGATAACAAATTAATACCCTAGAGTCAGATTATGTTGGTACTATGATTATAAACTGATGCCTTAGATTCAGATCATATTGATACTATGGTTATTGTGCTAAGGGGGGATTGGTAAAGGAAACCTGAGTTTCGGTCTTTGTGTAGGCCACACTGGCAGGAGGAATTCTGCTATGGCAAGGCCGCCATAGTGGGTTAGGTCCCGCCATAGTAGGCCAATACAAGTTAAAGGGAGAGTCTAAAGCGCTTTAATGTGTCCATATTGCAAATGAGTTACTAAACTCTTTAGACCAGCATAGTTGAGAATGATAAATAAAAGTTATAGGTTGATTAGATCGAGTTAAACAGTTACGGGTTCAAAATGCCTATTATGAGGAAGAAGGGTTAGGACTCGATGGGTATTAGAGTTAGCAATGAAATACTTAAAAGGGTGAGATCACTCCATATACTAGGGGTAAGGTGATCGAAATGGTAATAGCATGCGAGTAAAAGAATGAGTGTTACAGTATTTTATTACATGCTTGTTATTAAATATTTACTTTATATTGTGTGGTGAATTTTAAGTTGACTGATGATGCCTGCCAGTATGTGTTGTTGATACTGATATTACTCTTGCTATACGTTGTTGGTAGAAGGATCAGTAATGTTTCTTAAGTGAAGACGAAAGACGACCTCCAACATAGCTCCTACTCTTCCTTCCTTATGGTGGGAAACATGTTATTATTGTGTTTTATATTGTATTGTTATTAGAAGATCTTCTATTTGCTGACTAAAATACCTGGGGCTGTTAGATGTCTTTTCTAGAAAATTTAATTTGAATTTTAACTCTGTAGTTAGTAACTTCAAAAGAAATTCAGTTTTTGTCTTTTATTTCTTTCATCTTCCATATGATTTATTTGGTTGAAAAGTTCTTCTATCCATGTGTTAGAGTAGGTGCCCGTATGACTCGATGAGTTAGGTTGTGATATGGATCCATATGGATATGAGTGCAGAATCACTAAAAATAATTTGAATTTCTAAAAGTAGAGTTATAAAACATAAATTATGAAAATGTGGAAAACTTAAAGATAATATTTATCAATAGGAGAATCCTAAGGGATAAAAGAAAAGGAGTGACAATAGAAATTTATATATAAAAAGTATTTCATTTTCTTCATTTTCATATTGATTTTTGTTTTAATTACATTATTCATCAAATTTGTCAAAAATTTCTCCCTCAAATTTGGTTGAAGTATTCAAAATCAATGGACCAAATCTGATAGGATTCCAAACCTACATCATATCGATCAACAATAATACAACAATGAAAAGAAAAAATCCAAACAACTTATCTTAAAAGAGCTATCAATGGTAGCTAGAGTCTTTCTGTTGGGTAGCAAACTCATTCCACATCGGTTGTAGAGAGAGCAAATTACCAACTTATAAGGTTAAACACAACCCCATTAGTTTGTGGCCTTTTGGGAGGTACCCAAAATTAAATTCGTGAGGGCTTGGCCCAAAGCGGACAATATTGGGGTTGGGGTGATGGTACACGCGGTCCTTACAAGTGGTATCAGAGCCCAGGTTCGGAGGACAAGAGTGATGGACCGACGTGTGAGGAGAGTCTTCCTGTCAAGTGATGGTACAGGAGATGTGTCTCGTTGGGTGATAAGGGCAGTGCAAGATGATTTGGCAGATCAGATGGTGTAACCTAGCGATGTGGAGGTCTACAGTAGTGCCTGCATCGAAAGTCTTCCCGACAAGAACAAATGCTCGGGCGATGTGTCCCGCGAGTTATTATGGCTGTACAAGATGGTGGTAGATCTGAAATCGATAATTGCTGAAGGGGAGGTCACGTGATTGTGTGGTCAGAGTTTGAGGGGAGGTTTGTTGGGAAGCAAACTCCTCCCACATCGGTTGTGGAGAGAGCAAATGATCAACTTATAAGGTTGAACACATCCCCATTAGTATGAGGCCTTTTGAGAGGTACCCAAAAATAAATCCGTGAGAGCTTGGCCCAAAGGGAATAATATCATACTAATGCGGGGTTTGGAGTGAGGGTACGCGCGTTCCCTACACTTTCTATTGCAGTTGCTATGTGAGAATGATCACGCCTGACCTGAACAATTGATGTCTATCACAAAGTTGACCTAAGTCCTCTCCATTTTTTTAAAAATACATACAAAAAATTATTCTCAATTACTATAATAAGTCATAGATTAATAAATTAGTTTAGTAGAAATTCATAATTGCACTTTTTTTAAATAGATGGAAAATAGATGTGAATTAGAAGTCTCATGCCAAATGAAAAATAGATGGATTATCTCCTTAATAATATGACTTAAACAAGCTTCCTTGAGAGTTAAATTTTGAAATTTAGCTTTATGAAGACGGGTCAAAAGGAAGAATACATCCAAATTGGCAATAAGCTGCCTTTAAAATATCCAAAGGCCATATATTTTAGTTATTAAGAAATGCGAATGAGTAGGTAGCAGCTTTCTGTTTCTTTTCTATTATTGTATGGGACTCATAAATTATAATATTAGTCCTGATAAAAAAAAATTATAATAATAGTCCTGATTTTATAATATTAGTCCTGATAAATTATTTTTCTGAGATTTTTAATTTAATATTTTCAAAGCTGCTTGATTAATTATTTTACGAATAAGCAGATAACTCTCTGTCAAGATGTCTTCTTAAGCTGTCTGCTTTTTTGCCGCTATTATATGAGACTCAAAAAAATAACTTACGAGTTCAAAGTAGCTTGATTGTATTTTTTCTGCTATTTCTAAGTCTAATAATTAATAACTTGAAGAGACTTCGAGAAGACACCAAAGAGTCTTTCAGGCCTAAACCAATTCTTGACATCCCTATAAGAGAGCACCAACAAATAACCCAGGTATAATAAAATCCTCAAATAATTTTTTTATATCTTTATAGAATATTTTAATTTGTTCCGCAAAATTTTCTCTTTTTAATTTCAACTATTTAATAACACTAATTTAGCGTATCTGCTTAACCTATGTGACATCTCAACCTAAAAATTATATATATATATATATATATATATATATATAGACTTTTCCTTAAAATAAATACAATATTTATATAAATAAAATTAAATATATGCTATAAATTTGATCAAATAGTTTAATTTATTATGAAGGGCAAAGATGAGAAAATCAATTCAATCACTTATAGATATGAATATAGTTTATGAATACATAAAGTAATAATTTGGAGTTGAATAGTTAGGATAGTACAATCAAAGAAATAAAAAAGAAAAGTTCCATTCGCAACTATTCAGATTTGTAAAAGCATGCATCGCGAAAAAAAAAAAACAGATTTTGTTGATTTCTTTTTAAAAAAATCTTTTATGTGACACTTTTGGATAATTAATTTGAAATAATCAAAAGAAAAAGTTGAAATTAGAATGAGAATTTTGTATACCATACTATAAAATTCTATGCAAGTGTATTATTTCAAGAAATTAATATGTCTTATCAAATAATTTATGGTCATTTTATTTAAAATTCTTGAAAGATGCATATTTGAAGAAACAGAAATAATTCAATGTCTTTTAATTTTTATAAATAAAGTGAAATTTTCAGAATAGGGAACTTTTATATTTTATTTGACTTATCGTTTGATAATTTCTCTTCAACTTAATTTTTAAGAATAACCTACACGTGTGTCAAAACTAAACAAAAACACCTACTTGTTTTCCTGTAAAAAAATATTTTCAAAAAATTTGATCAATTGAACAAAAAAAATTAAAAATTGTCCATATCGAAAAATCCTCAAGAATGTACACTCTTTTACTATTATTTTTAGTGATAATACCTAAAACCCTCTTAAAACTATCCATGTTTTATTGGTTTTGATACTCCATTGTGGGATATTTTTGTTCCTTAAATTATTAGCTTTGATAAACTATCCAATAGAATAAGATCTATGTATATTTTACTCTCCTCAAATTCTATTTTGCGGAATTCCAATGGCTATATTGTAGTTATTGTTGTTTATATGAACTATAGTATTTTCTATTAGCGTAATACACAAACTGACAAACATGCCTTTTAACTGGCTTCGATTGACATATATATCCTCTAACTTTGATTATGCAAAGGTAAATATTTAAACTTATAAAAAATTGAACAAATAGATATATTCGTTCTATTTGACGCCCGGCATGATAATTTTTTGTCTTCTGTGGTGTCCTACGTGTATTATATTAAATAAGATGTATGTATATACTTATTCAGTTTTATACAAGCTTAAGTGTCTATTTGTGCACACACAAAATTAAAGATCATAAGTGTGAGCTGAAGTCAAGGAAAATGAAATATTTATGTGTCATGCCTTTTTTATTCAACCTTTCCCATATTGCCAAACGCCCTAAAAAGTGTCTTCACTTCGTAGTGTGTCTAAGCTAGAAGATAAGCAAAAAGAGATAAGTGTCAAAAATACCTGGAACAAACTATTCTTTGTTATATGCACTTTAGAAATAGGCATAATATATAAATTAGCCTTTTTACTTGGCTTCAAATCATAATTTGGACCTCCAACTTTTAAAATGCACAAACAGATACTTTAAGATCTAATTCTTAAACAAATAAACACACAAATTCAGCAGTCTTAAAAAGCTACACCCAGGCGAAAAAATACACTATATATATATAAGGTAAATTTTCTATATTTTTGTGTAATATTAAATTTGAACCCCTGAGTAATAAACAAAGTCTACCATACTGGTAGATTTCCATTTAAATGAACTCTCATGCTTAGGGTCTGAGTCCCACTTAAAACATTATTTTTTAGTTTTTCTTAATTTTATTATATTTCGAACCCTCTAAGTTAAAATTCTAGATCCACTACTGACTCCACCATACTTAATAGATAACCTCTTATTCTAGACAATAATATCACTAGCACATTATTTTTTTAGCTTTTCTTAATTTTATTATATTTCAAACCTTTTAAGTTAAAATTCTAAATCCGACTCCACCATACTTAATGTAAATAACCTCTTATTCTAGACAATAATACCACTAGCACACTTTTTCTTATAGACTACTTTCTATCACAGTTTGTAAACTGCCCTCACATGTGCTTTGTGTTTTTGTCCGAGTCTACCAGATAAAAATAAGTAACTTTAAAATAAATACAAAATGCCTCATAAATTTTCTTTTTAGTTTATGTTTTAGCTAGCTCTCACACACAGCAAAAAGATAAGAAATCCTCTTGCAGTCTTATAAATAGACAAATAGTATTTGTCATTAAAATAAATATAATATTTATATAAATAAAATTAAATAAATGCTTTTAATTTATAGATCCAATAGTTTAATCTATTGAGAATGAGTAAAGATAAGAAAATCAATTCAATCACTTATAATATAAAGATATGAAAATAGCTTATGAATACATAAAGTAATAATTTGGAGTTGAATAGTCAGGAGTTTAATAATTAATTGATTAGAATTTAATTTAAAAAAGACTCCTAAATATAAAAGGAGTAGTTTAATGTTTCAACGTAATTAGAGTTACTCTTTTCATTTTTGAATTTGCTATATTACGTACTTTAGTAAGAAAATATTTGATTATTAAAATTTTAGTTAATATTAAAGTTTTCACGCTTTTAATATAGTATAGATTGATATAGATAGATAATTATTATTTTCACGCTTTTAATATAATATAAATAGATATAGATAGATAATTATTATTTTATCCTTGAAACAGTGCCTTTTAAAATTTTAACTGTCACGTAATTTGAAATAAGTATAGTACAAAGAAATAAAAAAGAAAAGTTCCATCCATTCTCATCTATTCAGATTATGTGTCACTCAATATTCTCTTTAACATTTCTTTTGATATTTTGGAGAATAATGATCAAATTCAATATTAGATTTGTCATACCATCTTTCGTTCATTTCTTGAAAGTAACCATGTCCACTTTGTCCAAAACCATGACTTCTGAATGTTTGCTGCCTCTTATCTGCCATAATTTTGGAAATCCTCTTGCAGTCATGTTTCACAAATTAAGAATATTATCAATCCGTTTGATTATTATGTTGAAAAGGGTCCCGCTCTGGAGGATGATGAAGTGGTGGGGATTGATGAGGAAGCTAACAAAGTGATCAAGAAACTTTTTGAAGGACCGACGGAAAGTTTGGATATTATCTCATTGGTGGGTATGCCCAGACAAGGAAAAACTACACTCGCAAGAAAAATCTACAACGATTCTACGCTTTCATTTGAATTTTTCAACATTCTTTGGGTTTACGCCGGTCAGGAATACAAGATAAAGGACATCTTTCTTACGATTCTCAAATTCTTCACAAAACGCATAGAAGAGTATCTCAATGAGGATGAGGACACATTAGCTAAGGTGATAAGTGGTTTTATAAGTAAAGGAGGCAGATGTCTCATTGTTTTGGATGATGTCTGGGAAGCAAAAGTTGCTGATCACGTAAGGAAAGTCTTCCCAGAAAACCAAAAGGGGCATCGAATCATGATGACCACACGTGATGGACGTCTAGCAGCTTATGCTAATCCATGTCCTCAACAACAACAACAACAACATACCCTGTATAATCCCACAAGTGGGGTCTGGGGAGGGTAAAATGTACGCAGACCTTACCACTACTACAAATGATCTGAAATTCTTGACTGCAGAAGAAAGTTTTGAATTGCTGGTAAAGAGAGTTTTTGGCAAGGAAACTTGTCCTGCTGAATTAGTCGAACTTGGACAGAAAATTGCAAAGAGCTGTTGTGGAGTACCACTTGCTATAGAGGTGATTGCAAGAGCATTAGGACGTTGTTCGAGTGCAAATGATTGGAAAATGGTAGAGAGAAATGCGGCAAAACATCTTTTTAATAACCAAGAGAGCTGCTTGAAATTTGTAGAGACGAGTTATGATCGTTTTCCTCAAGAAGTGCAAATGTGCTTTTTATATTGTGGTATCTTTCCTCGGGGCTTTGAAATCCCTTGTTGGAAATTGATTCGCATGTGGATAGCGGAAGGGTTAATAATGTTAGGAAATCACATTTCTGTAATTTGCAAGGAGAAAAGAAGATGAAGATTGAAGAACAAGAGTTCTTCTTTTAGAGAGAAGTTGGAGAGAAGGCAGAGAATATTTCTGTAGAGAGAGAGAGTGTGTTTTTCGTGGTAACGCCCCAATGGGTAAACTCCACGGCGATAGAACTATATATATTAATGATATCCGGATATTTACAATTACATAGAATACAAGTGTACATGGAGAATAAACAGTAGTACTTAAAATTCCGCGACAGCTGCTAAATATATTATCAGGCTCCACTACCTAACAATTCTCCCACTTGGAGACTGATACACTCGCCTCCAACCACACAATACATGTATTCAAAAAAAAAATGGTTCCTTTATCAACAATATTTTCATCTTATCGCAAAACTTTCTTCTGTACAGCCTACAGAAGACCAACTAAGGCTTTGCACAACCTTAGTTTTTAAACACCAACACACTTGGTCAACATGTCTGCTGGATTCTTTGCACCCTCTATCTTCTCCAAACACATATCACCATCTTCACTGACGTCCGAGTGAAATGGTACCGTCTCCGGATATGCTTTATCTTCGAATGATATACAGGATTTTTCACCAACTGTATGGCGCTTTGACTATCTGTATAAAGAATTTTGTCATGCTGCTTCTTGCCTAATTCTTCCAGATAATCTACCAGCCATATCATTTCTTTCCCAGCTTCAGCTATTGCTATGTACTCAGCTTCAATCAACGAGAGGGCAACACACTTCTGAAGCTTAGACATCTAGCTCACTGCTGTTCCATCTAAATTGTAGATGTACCCGGATGTGCTCTTGCTCGAATCCACATCTCCGCTCAGATCGGCATCCACAAAACCCTGTAGAACTGCCTTGCCATTACCGTAACAAAGTGAAGTATTTGATGTACCTTTTAAGTATCTCAGAAGTCACTTCACTGCTTTCCAATGTTCTTCCCCCGGATTCGCCATGAACCTGCTAACAACTCCCACTGCATGGACTATATCAGGTCTAGTGCAGACCATAGCATACATCAAGCTCCCAACTGCAGAGACATATGGAACTTGTGCAATGTGATCACGCTCCTCAGCTGTCTTTGGTGACTGGTCCTTGGACAATCTTAAATGGTTTGCCAAAGGAGTAGTCTTGGGTTTAGCATCAATCATCCAGAATCTGGACAACACCTTCTCAATGTACTGCTCTTGGGACAAATTTAAGGTACCTGCTGATCTATCCCGAGAAATCTTCATCCCAAGAATCTGCTTTGCTGCACCTAAGTCTTTCATCTCAAACTCTGATGATAGGATTGCCTTCAGAGAGTTTATCTCCTTCATATTTGGTCC
>JAPFFP010045165.1:0-11844 GCA_026153255.1 Solanum medicagineum | reverse complement strand
GACAGATGGTATTGGCGGGTGTCAGCCACATCTAGGGGGTATTTTGGGATGTGACGAAGTTGGTAACAGAGCCTAGGCATTAGGCCTCGGGTCATGTAGTGATGTTTGGTAGAATCTTGTTGATGGGTTTGTAGACACCTATATTTATGACGTTGAGGCTACTGAACATTTAGGATGTATTCACTTTTTCATTCCTTATACATGCATTGAATTGAATCAAGTTTAACTTTTGAATATTTTTCAAAGATGGCTAAGAGGAGTGGTTGTTCCTCTACTGTTCGATCTAAGGAAGTTGTTGGACATGGTGGGGGATACAATATTACCTCCAGTGGTAGTCATGATAGGTCTCATCCTACTAAGGCTCGAACTAGGGCATCTATTGCTCCTGACTCAGGAGTTATGAATGGGAGACAAATTCGAGTTGTTGCCCTAGTGCAAGCACAGGAACAAGTTGCTCATGATGCTCTAGAAAAATACCAGTTGTGCACCTACTATCGCTTTACCTACAAATATTGTGATGAGATTTTTGAATGTGTTAGAGGCATTGGTGCCTAATTAGGGTGGAATCCTAGCTCCTCAAACAACTACACAAATGCAAGAATAGGTTTAGGTGAATGTTGATGTGACTCAAATGTCGCATTCGACCACTCAATCATTCAACTAGTTGTAACTTCAGGGCAACCTAAAGATCATAAGAATTTCATGGACCTTTTGCTACTAGAGTTTGATGTGACACCAGCTTCTATTATGCCTTAAAAGTTCATTGATCATTGTGAAAAGATACTTACTACACTAGGGTTGAAGGAGACTCCCTATATGGAATTTACCACTTTTACATTCGCGGGATCTCTAAAAGAATGGTGGACTTCTATTTAGAGAGATAGACAAGTAGGGTCACCACCCAGCACCTAGTCAAAGCTGTGAGCAATGTTTAAGGATAGGTTTTGTAACACCCCACACATTACATGAACTAGTCCTATGCACGTAAAGCATGATATGGCTTGGTCAAACTAGCACCTATTTTTAAAAGTTCTTGAGTATCAAATTAGAGGGAAATATTTATGTCTAACGATGAAGAGGGTCGAGTGTAAATATATTTTAAGTCAAATTGAGGAGATCACGACCTTAAATGAAGTGGAAGAAGTGAGGTGCTTTTAGGACTTAGGAAGCTAGCAGGTTAGTCACCTACTTGCTTAGCTTAAATTTGCTAGCTAAGCAGAGATGAGGCCTGACGTCGAATTTGTCCATGTCTGATTATGGATGAAGTCAGTGTTAAGTGTGTAACTTTAGCCCATGTTTTAGCATCATAAATGGATCATATTTTCAGCCCAGGAAGAACAGGAAAAGGGCCCAAGCCCATTACAATTCATTTGATAATTTAAGCCCAACTAACTAAAGAGAAAGGTGAAAAATGGGCAGCAAAGGCCCATCAATTTGAAATCCATTAAGGCCCAAGTGAAAGAGGCAAAATGATACCTTACTAACTTGATAAAATAAGGTTAAATATTAAAGAGAAAGTTGGCCAAAATTGTCTCTTTAAAAGGGCTTACAAGCAACACCTTTAAGTCACTTCAACTTGTAAAAAAAATCAGATTTTCTTAAGGCATTGTCTCTACACTTGTTAACATTGTAAAGTATCTAGGAGACTTTGTGTTCTTTGAGAAGCCCTAAACCTTGAGGGTAAATTTAAGTAAGAATACTTATTTTTTTAGTATGGTTTTCTTATGTAAAACAAGAGGTTAAGCTAATTATACCTTTGTTGAAAGTGTTGGACTGCATATGTTCCAAAAGTTGTCATACATTTTTCTTGTTTATTTGGAAGTTTTCTCTTTTTAGTTGAATTATTTATAAAGGGAGGCTACTTTTCTTAATGAGTATTGGTTCTATAATGATGTATAAAGGCTTCTGCACCATTTTTATAGTCCACGAAAGTGAGTTCTTTTGTGATATTGTAATTGTGCTCATAATAGGAACTTGTAGGCTGATTGATTGAGAACTATGGTCTCACATCCTCCACCTATTTTGAAAACTGTTTTTGAATTTTTTTAGGACTGGGATTATGTGTTTATATGGTGGGTGCTGTTTGGTTAAAGTTAGAACATGTTTGGAACTGTCGATGTCGAAATATAGTGAAGGGATGTAATGTTATGCCGCCTATTTGTATGTTGCATAGAGTTGTTATTTATTGTGCTTTGTGGGCTATTGTAAGACTATTATGGCTCTAAAACTGGCTGCACATGATATGTATATGAGAATTTGTATTAGAAAGTAGGAGTAGGGGCAGAAAGGTTTAAAGAATACGCTCGAGTTCATAATTATCCGCTTGTTGCCCATATGGTTTTTTTTTGAGATTGGGCTGCCAAGATTTATCTATTGGCTGCTAATGCTAGTTTTATCACCCACTATATTGTAGATAAATATTTGGAGGAAGGGAAGGTTATCTCGAGGTAATAGCGAGGTCGTACAACGAGGTATGTAAGGCTACTTGATTTTGTATTATTTGGCATGAAACATAGATTTCTCCTTGTCACATAAAGACACTTATCAACTCCGACACAAATATTAACCGGGTCTCAACTCTTTCACATGTTCATATGCTCCTATACATAGTCAACTTCAAATCTGCATACATACTTGAATACCAAGATACACGAGTTCGTTCTACTAAATAATATTCATGTGTTATTCTACCTCCTATGTATTTCATTATTTGTTTAACCTACTCCTTTGATTATGGTGTTGTCTTTTGTGATTATTTACACGTCATATGTTGTATCTACAGTCCTATAGCTCCAATATTATGACCACCGACAGAATCATGCCAAAAGTAATTGAAAGATAAAGCATATTGCTCGTTGATGGGTGGTCACCCGAGGGGTAGAAGAATTACATAGCCAAAGTCGATCCTATCACAGGGGGGTAGCCCAAGGGGTGAAAGGAAAACCCTAGCCAAGGCCGATCCTGATATTGATTTACCACTGATCAACTGGTCATTTGTATTACATTTTGTACACAGATTATACAGTAAAGGTAAAGCAATAAAAAGAACATAAAATAAATGATCCCACATTATAATTAAGGTGGTCTCTTATCCTACACTAGTGCGTGGTTTCATTTGAGTTGTTACTTCATATACAGTATTTCCATGCTAACATATTAAGTACATTATCTCGTACTGACGTCCCTTACGATGGACCTGCATTCATGCTACAGGTACATGTGCTAGTAGATCTCCCAAGTTGGAGTACAGGATATCCAGCGGCTGTTACAAAGCTACAGGTTGCTTCGGAGCTTTCTGTTTCTAGATCTTATATTTTTGTAACTTATAGTTAGTCGCAGCAGGGCCTGTCCCGACCCTTGTCAGATACTTTTCCTTATCTGGAAAGTTTGTATACTATGTAAATTAAAGAGTGGTCATGTCTCATACTTTAGACACCGTGGCCTTTACGGCCCAGCCATATGCATTTCCTTTTGGCCTGTTATTACTATTTACTTTCTTAAAGGCATGTTGAACGTAGAAATCCCTTGTACTATGTATAGAAAGCTCATAGATAGAAGTTTCTTCTCCCGAGCCTTATTTGCAACGGGTACCAGTCCACTTTAATGGGACTTTGGGCGTGACAAAAGTGGTATCAGAGCAGGTCATCCTAGGGAGTCTACAAAGCCATGTCTATGTAGAGTCTTGTTTATCGATGTGTTGTGCACAACATTTTTAAGTAGTAGGAGACATGGCATTTAGGAGCTGTTACTTTCTTATCATTCTTTAGATCGTGCCATAAAGCCAAGTGTAATAGGTGGATTTTGTCTAACTCATAAATTGTTTTGTACAACAAGTATACCAGAAACCAGGAAGAGCAAAGGTAAAGGGAAGGAAGTAGAAGTGGTGGTTGGTATACTCGGTCAAGTGAGAAAACGAAATGAGGCTCACATGAGTCTCTATCACAGACATCTCCAACTCCTCCAGCTCCTGATGAACCAGGAAGTAGTGAAATTCCCCCAGAACCACCTATCGATGCTACTGTGCAAGATATGAGAAATGCAGTCCAAGGTCAAAGACAAGAATGTCCAGTTATAGGTGCAGGCAGTATGAATAAAATATCTGACATGAGGAGACGTGATTTCTTTAATTTGTACCCTTCATCCTTCATTGAGTTTGATCCTAATGAAGGTCCCCAAGAATTTAGTGATCAAATTCCGATCACTTTAGATGTTATGGATGTGAGTGGTACAGAAGCTATCGAGTTAGCGACATATAGGTTGAAGGGTGTGACTATATTGTGGTATGAAGCTTGGAAGCATTCTAAGGGTATAGATTCACCTCCAACTACCTGGAAGGAGTTCAAAGAGGCATTTCTTGACCATTACTTGCCATTAGAGATCCAACAGGCCCGTGCAGATCAGTTCTTGAACCTCCACTAAGGGAATATGAGTGTGAGGGAGTATAGCCTACAATTTATTTCCTTAGCCAGGTATGCTTCTAATGTAGTTTTAGTATGGCAGATAGAGTTCATCAGTATGTGGATAGATTGGATACGTATCTATTCAGGGACTGTACCATTGCTTCCTTGAACACAAATATAGATATAGCGAGAATGCGAGTGTTTGCACTGAAATTGGAGGATCAGAGGCATAGGAGAAGGACACAAGAGTTAGAAAGGGTGCAGTCCAAGAGGGCCAGATACAGGGCAGTTAACACCAACCTAAGGTGAGCTTAGGCTTCGATTTCCTAATATACCTCCTAGGCCATCATCCTCCTACGCTGCAACTAGTGCTCCACCATAACTTCAAGGGTCTAGGAGCAATCAGTTTGGTCAACAAGGTGAAGGACAAGGTGCATGGACAACAGGATATTCGGTGGGCTAGCAAATGACTCCTAGGAAACCTTGTAAATAGTGTGGAATAAGTTATTCAGGTATATGTTGTGATGGGACAGACGCTTGTTATTGGCGTGGTACTCTAGGGCATATGATGAGAGATTGCCCGAGGAGACGTATGGATGATATAACACAACCTACTAGATCAGCCGTTGCATTATCATCGTCAGTTCCTCCAACAGATAGGGATCAACAAGCACCTACAAGTTGTGGTAGAGGTGTAAGAGGGGTAGCTAGCTCTGACGGAGTCCAGAATCACACTTATGCTCTAGGAAGTCAGCAAAACTTGGAAGCTTCACCCGATGTGGTCACAAGTACAATGTCCATACGTTCACATAATGTATATGCATTAATTAACCCTGGTTCTACACTATCATGCATTACCCTACTAGTTGCTGAGAAGCTTAAGAGAACACCAAAATTATTGAACAAACCATTTGAAGTGTCCACACCAATTGGTGAATCTATTATGGCTACAAAGGGTTTATTATGACTGTGTAGTAACTGTTTGTGACCATGACATATTGGCTGACCTTATTTAGCTAGAAATGGTGGAATCAAATGTTATAGTTGGTATAGATTGGTTAGCTTCTTGCTATGCCACCGTGGATTGCTGAACTAAGATAGTGTATTTTCACTTTCCAAATGAGGCAGTTTTGGAATGGGAAGGACAATATTAGGGCGCCAAAGAGTAAATTTATCTCTTATTTTGAGGCCAGAAAGATGATATCTAAGGGATATATATGTTATTTAGTTAGAGTAAGGGATATAGAGGTTGAATCACCAACTTTTCAATCAGTTCCAGTAGTGAATAAATTCGTTGATGTTTTCCCTGAAGAACTTCCAGGCTTACCTCTAGGACGAGAGGTAGATATTGGTATTGACTTACTTCCATGCACTCAACCTGTTTCCATTCCTCCATATAGAATGGCCCCGGCAGAATTGCGTGAATTAAAAGAGCAGTGAAAAGACCTATTAGAGAAGGGTTTTATAAGACCTAGTGTGACCCCTTGGGGTGAACCAGAGTTATTTGTACAAAAGAAGATGGCACCTTGAGAATGTGTATTGACTCTCGACAACAGAATAGGGTGACGATTAAGAATAAATGCCCCCTCCCCAGGATTGATGATTTATTTGCATAGTTAAATTGTGCCAAATGCTTTTCAAAAATTGATTTGAGATCAGGGTATCACTAGGTGAGGGTGAAGGAGGAAGATATACCTAAGACTACTTTTAGAGTAAGCTATGGTCACTTTGAATTTCTTGTTATGTCATTCTTGGATGTGTTTGTGATAGTGTTTATAAGTGACATTTTGGTATATTCGAGATCAAAAAAGGATCATGCAAATCACCTACGAGAGGTGTTACAAGTTCTTCGTGATCAACAGTTTTATGTTAAGTTTTCTAAATGTGAATTTTGGCTAAAATTGGTGGCATTTTTGGGTCATATTGTATCTGATGAAGGAATAAAGGTTGATTCACAAAAGATAGAGGTTATGAAAGATTGGCCAAGACCAATGACACCCACGGAAGTTCGCAGCTTCCTATGATTGGTAGGTTATTACAAGAGGATTGTTGAAGGTTTTTCTTCTACTTCTGCACCTCTAACAAAGTTGAATCATAAAGAAACCAAGTTCCAATGGAATGATGCATGTGAAAGGAGCTTCCAGGAGCTGAAAAATAAGCTAACTTCTGCACCTGTGCTAGTACTTCCAGAAGGCAGAGAGGGGTATGCAGTGTATTGCAATGCTTCAGAAGTTGGCTTAGGGTGTGTACTTGTCACGCCCCAAAGTCCCGTTAGGGCGAATTGGCACCTGTTGCCGATAAGGCTCGGGAGAACCAACCTACATCTTTGTGCTTTCTATACATTTTATAAGAGATTACTACCTTTGACATGCCTTTAAGAAGATAAACAGTGATAACAAAACAAAAGGAAATGCATATGACTAGCACATTAGGGCCACGGTGTTTGAAGTACGAGACATGACCACACTTTGATTTACATAGTCTACAATGCCTCTAGATAAAGAAAGTATCTGACAAGGGTCATGACAGGCCCCGCCTCAACTAATTGTACAATGTAAACATATAAGCTCTAGACACCCACAAAGCCCGGAAGCAACCTAGAGCTTGGTATCAGCAACTGGATGTCCTATACTCTTACTGGGGAGCATTACTAGCACCTGTACCTCGATCATAAAATGACGGTCCCCGTATGGGATGTCAGTACGAGATAATGTACTGAATATGTAAGGTATGATATACTATATGTGAAGTAATAGCTCAAATGAGACCATGCACTGGTGCAAGATTAGAGACCACCTTTGGTTATACTTTGGAATCATGTACTTTATGTTCTTTATGGTACTTTACCTTTACTATATAATCTGTGTACAGGGATCGTCCCTGGATAGGTACTTCCTTAACCCCTCGGGCTACCACCCGTGATTGGATCGTCCCTGGCTAGGTGATGCTTCCACCCCTCGGGTTACCACCAATCAATAAACAATATACTTTAACCTTTCAATAACCTTTGAGATGGTTCTTTTGGTGGTCACAATATTGGAGCTGTACTGTAGATCTAACATGTGACATGTAGATAATCATACAAGACAATATGACAGTGAAAAGAGTACATTACATAAATAATGAAATGCGTATGAGATGAGATAACTCGTGAATTTTATTTGGCAAAAGGAACCCATGCAACTTGGTATCCATGTATGTATGCAGATTTGAAGATGAAAATGTATGGAAGCATATGAACATGTACAAGAGCGTAAATACAGTTAGTAGTTGTGTCGGAGTTGGTAGGTGTCTTTATGTGCCAAGGAAGGATCTATGTTTCGTGCCAAACAATATGTAATCAAGTAGCCTTACATACCTCGTTGTATGACCTCGTTACTACCTCGAGATAACCTTCCCTTCCTCCAAATATTTATCTACAACATAATAGGTGATAAAACTAGCATTAATAGCCAATAGATACACCTTGGCAGCCCAATCACATAACAAAACAATACACGGGCAGCAAGCGGGTATTGATAAACCCGAGCGTATTCCTTCAACTTTTCCTCCCCTAGTTGTATCTTTCTAATACATATTTTCATGTACACATAATGTGCAGCGTGTTTTAGTGCCACAATAGTCTTACAACATCTCACAAAGCACAACACATAACAATTCTACACAACCTACAAATGGACAGCATAATGCTACCTCTCTTAGCTACATTTCAACGTCGGCAACTCCAAACCTATTCCAAATCTAACCAAACTGTTCCAACAACATTTACACATAAAAACAGACCTAAAACAGTCTTAGAGCAGCACTTAAGAAGTCATGAAGGACGTGAGCTAATAGCCTTCCATCCAACAACCCACAAGTTCCATCAACATTACACTTAAGATAGCACAATAAAACGCGCTTGTTAAATGAAACCAAAATCAGGGCAGCAACCTTAGGATAATATTTATACCTTAAACCATATTAAAAGCATCAATATATCTTCATAATACATCCCATAAGCCATAGAGAAATCACTAAAACAAAAGGAAGGTATGCACCAAGTTCTCAATACATGCTGTCTCAAATTTCCTGCACAACATACTAGCATATACTTCTTGTTTTTCATAAGAAAACCATACTAAACACATATGTAAGCTTAAATACCACTAAATTCAAGGTTTAGGGCTTCTCCGAGAACCCTAGAAGTCCCCTTGTAGTTGCTTGCTAGGTCAAGAAGTAAGAACAATAAAGTTTTGAGAAAGCTGAAATTTGCCAAGTTTAAAGTGAATGAGGTTTTGCTTCTTGTAACCCCTTTTTAAACGACCATTTATACCGACTTACTCTTGACCTTTTTACCATCTTATACCACATATTCATAAGGTGGTTATCCACCACCTTGGCCCTCACACTTGGGGCTAAATGGGTCTCCAAGTTGATGGGCTTGGGCTGCCCATTTTTCCAACTTTCACTTCACTTAGTTTGGGCCTAATTAGCCATGTGGATTGTGATTTTTTTGGGACCTTTTTAATATACTTCTTGGGCTGAACATATAGTCTCTTTATGATGCTCAAATATGGGCTAAAGTTACACCTTTAACACGGACTTTATTCGTAATCGGATTTGGACTAATTCGACGTCGAGCCTCGTCTCCGTTTAGCTAGCAAATTTAACCTAAGCAAGTAGGTGACTCACCTGCTAGCTTACTAAGTCCTACAAGAACATCAATTATCTTACTTTATTTAAGGCCGTGATCTCCTCAATTGACAAAAAAACATGTATACACTTGACCCTCTTAAGTGTTAGACGCACATATAGCCCATTAACACGAGATTCAAGTACTTTTAAAAATTGACGCTAATTTAACCAAACCTTTTGCATTGTACTAGTACTGTAAGGTATGGGGTGTTATATCCTCCCATCTTAGGAACATTCGTCCTCGAATGTTTGCACAATTGAATAGCTTAACCAAGTTTAAACTTTTACTTACACAAATATTTTATAGCATATTAAGTATTCAATCACACGTACCTATTAGTGTCCCAATTCTGCATGTTGGACTTCTTCTTTAGCTATAAATAAGTAAGGGTACTTTGATTTCATCGCATCCTCGGCCTCGTATGTTATTTCTTCGGGTTGCTGGTTCCTCCAAAGTACTTTCACTGAAGTTATTTCTTTATTGCTTAGCTTCTAAACTTGATGATCTAGGATAGCAACAGGTACCTCTTCATAGCTGAGGTCTTTTGTAACCTGCAAATACTCTATAGGAGTGATATGGGATAGGTCACCTATGCATTTTTGAAGCATTGAGACATGAAAAACTAGATGAACCATTGAAAGCTCTTGGGGTAGCTCTAGTTCATATTCAACTTGCCCGAACCTCTTAATAATTTTATATGGCCCTATGTAACGTTGGCTCAGTTTTCCTTTCATAGCAAATCTCATAACCCCTTTCATTGAAGACACCTTTAAAAATACCCAATGACCTACTGAGAATTCAAATCCTCTCCTCCTAGCATCCGCATATGATTTGTGACGACTCTGGGCTATTTCTAGCCATTGTTTTATCACCTTAACTTTTTCCATGGCTTGTTGTACTAGATCTGGCCCAAGTAAGGTGGTTTCACCCACTTCAAACCATCCAATCGGCGACCTACACTTCCTTCCATACAAAGCTTCGTAAGGTGTCATCTTGATACTCGCGTGGTAGCTGTTATTATAGGCAAATTCAATAAATGGCAAATGGTCCACCCAGCTACCTTTAAAGTCCAATGCACAAGCTCACAACATATCTTCAAGTGTCTGAATGGTGCGTTCTGCTTGACCGTTTGCTTGAGGGTGGAATGTTGTACTCAAATTCACTTGTGTCCCTAAACTCTTTGGGAAGGACTTCCAAAACTTTGCAGTGAATTGAGCTCCTCGGTAAGATATAATGGAGATTAGGACTCCGTGTAGCCTGACTAACTCTTTGAGGTATAGCTTGACATATTCTTCAACTGTATAATCACTCCTGACTGGCAAGAAGTGTGCTGACTTTGTGAGTCTATCAACCGTTACCCATATGGAGTCAAACTTCTGAAATGAGTGAGGCAAACCAGTAATAAGATCCATATAGATCACGTCCCACTTCCAAGCTAGAAGCTCTATACAATGCATATAACCTCCTGGCTTTTGGTGCTCTATTTTCACCTGTTGGCAATTTGGACATTGAGCCACAAATTCTGCAAGGTCCTTTTTTATACCTCCCCACCAAAACATTCCCTTCAGGTCATGGTACGCTTAGTTGATCCTGGATGGATGGAATATCGGGAATGATGGGCTTCTTCCATTATCTCTTTCTTAATCCATTAATATCAGGCACATATAATTTATTTTGGCAGTAAAGTACTCCATTTTGTGCAAGGTAAAAGCCCTTTACCGTACCTGACTCACCTTTTCATTAAGCTATCGTAGAATAGGATCCTCGAACTGTTTTTCTTTCACCTCTATTACTAATGAAGACTTCGCAGCATTATGCACAATAACCCCTTCCTTTGGAATTTCAAGAAGGAGAACTCCCAAACTGGCTAACTGAAGTAGATCCTTAGCCATTCCATGACCTATCCCAACCGGATCATTAGTACTAATGATTGCCTTACAACTCAGGGCATCAGCTACCATGTTTTCCTTCCCCGAATGGTATAGTATATCAATGTCGTAGTCCTTTATTAGCTCCATCCATCTCCACTGTCTTAAATTTATGTCTTTCTGCTTAAAGATGTATTGCAGGCTCTTATGATCTGTATATATGTCAAAGTGAACCCCATACAAATAGTGGAGCCATATTTTCAAAGCAAACACAGCTGCTGCTAGCTCAAGATCATGTGTTGGATAGTTCCTCTCATGCGGTCGTAGTTGTCTAGAGGTGTAAGAAATTACCCTACCATGCTGTGTCAGTACACACCCTAAGCCAACTGTTGCAATAAACTACATACCCCTTAGTGCCTTTTGGAAGTACTAGCATAGGCGCAGAAGTTAGCTTATTTTTCAACTCCTGGAATCTCCTTTCACACACATGATTCTATTGGAACTTGGTTGCCATATGTGTCAGCTTTATTAGAGGTGCTGAAATTGAAGAAAAACCTTCAAAAAATCTCCTATAATAACCTGCAAAACCTAGGAAGCTCCGAACTTCCGTGGGTGTTGTGGTTCTTGGCCAATCTTTTACAGCTTCTATCTTTTGTAAATCAACCCTTATTCCCTCATCAGACACAAAATGACCCAAAAATGCCACTGATTTCAGCCAAAATTCACAGTTAGAAAACTTGGCATACATCTGTCGATCATGAAGTTTCTGTAACACCTGTCATAAGTGATCTGCGTGGTCCTCTTCTGACCTTGAATATACAAAAATGTCATCTATGAATACTATCACGAACACATCCAAGAATGGCTTGAATACCCTGTTCATCAGATCCATAAAAAT
>JAPFFP010045164.1:0-34436 GCA_026153255.1 Solanum medicagineum | reverse complement strand
AAGAAAAATAAGTGATGCCTTAGTTGTTGAGCTAAAAAGAAAAATGAAGTGTGGAAACAAGGCAAAAAATTGAAAAACGAAAAGAAAGTACACAAAAAAGCTTGAAAATAGGAAAAAGGAAGAATAAAGTAAAAATAACACAGTTGGTAGGGCACAAGTGTAGAAAAACATGGTGTCAACGCCTTTAGTCAATATGTTCAACATGGTGTCAACGCCTTTAGTCAATATGTTCCCATAATATCATACCAAAGCACCCCTGAGCTTACGTTACAAGCCTAGAAAATCCTAAAGGGATCCTAGTCCAGTCCAGTTATTTGAAGGTCTTAATCATGAGTATAGGGGCAAGCCTATGGTATTAGACATGATGCATGAGTATATTTTGTGAGAGTGAGTGACTTTGCACAGTCCCCAGGTTATACAAAGAAACATCATTGAGTGTCAAATATAAGAGTTCTTTCTGTGAGGGCACTTGCATTGCATTGTTAGCATTAGACTTCTTCAATATTATGGATCATTGATAATACCTTGCTTGTCATAGTTGTGTTGTCACATACACCTGGGTGTATTCATTTGCTAGATATCTATGTGATCCTATTTTGAAAAGTTGGTGTGGTTTTTTGAGTTTGAGATTTATGAGATGTATGCCATTAGGTTGAGGTCTATGTGTTACTATATTATGTATGCATATTGTTTCCATCACTTGAAGACAAGCAACAATTTGAGGGTGTTGATGTGCTACCAAAATGCAACACTTTTGATGCTTAAAACATGGAATTTTGTGGTTCTCAAGGCGATGTTAGTTGGTTTTATGTGTTTTTATGTTTTTATTTGTAGGATTACAGGTTGGCCTTTTTGGGAAAAATTGCAGAAGTTGCTAATTTTTGCTAGTATATGAGATCATTTACGGGTCGTAGATCATTCTACGGGCCGTAGGGTGGTTTGTGAACAATTCCAATAAGGGGATGTTTTTGAATATTGTTCTACAACATACAGATGAGGCATAAAAGGTTTTACGAGCTATAGAACAAGTTTCGTGCCCTGTGGATCAATGATTGGGACATTCTGAAGTTTCATCAGACGAAACACCCTTTTATTGATCATAAACTACTTTACGAGTCATAGAGGGGTGTCATAGAGTTGACTCCAAATTTCCAGCAGCTAAGTATGAGACCGCAATTATGAGACGTGGAATACAATACGACCCTTAAACCCCTTTCATATGGCATGCCAACCAGCTATCCTATTTTGTTTAGAACTTGTATTTTACTTATTATAAATACATTTTTAGGTTATTTTTCAAAAATTTTCGCCCAATACTCAGAGAACTTAGTAATTAGAGAGAGAAAATTGAAAGATCATATTGGAGAGTCTTTGAGAGCACTTGTGTTGGAATTTCATATTTAAGCTTGTGATTCTTCTTGAAGTTGGATTTTGTTGTTGTTAATTCTATTATGTTAGTGTTCAATTATGTTTTCCCAATCCGTAATTCTTGAATCTACACAAAGCATGAGTAGCTAAATCTACAACTAGGGTTGTGGGAATAATGAAGAACTAACAAAGTAAAACAGGAGAATTCACAATTATTTTAAGGTGCATATGCATGTATTAATTAACTCTCTTCATTTTGCATGTTTTGTAGTGGTGGCCAACATTAGAACCTGCCTAGAGTTACTAACTGGACCAAGGTAGTAATGAATAGAAAAAGAAATTAATTAACAGGATTCAAATTATTGTGTTCTCGTCTAATCAACAATGCTGGGCCAAGGGGAGGTTGTACTGGGACTAATAGATAAGGGTTAGTAATGCACACTATGGAGATGGGCAAAGTCGCACAATAATATTCAGCTCTCACCTTTGATGAAAGGGCTTGGTGAGCATAACTTATCATCCAATATGTTATACACTAGAAAACAATTAGGTTATTCATTGACTTTGAGTTTGGGAATCATGGGGAACAACATACCCCAGTTTTTCTCCATATTGACTTTTCTCTTATGATAGTTAGTTTAGTTGTATTTTCCATTGATTATTGCAAAATCTCCCCCTTTGGGGAAGTAAGTTGGTTAACTATTTGAATTGCAATCAGTGAATTCTCTTGAGTCTACATATTCTCTGTGGGTTCGACCATAACCTTTGTTAGGTTCTATTTGTTGATAGGAACCACTTTATCCTCTGAAAAGAAGGTGTAACTATGGGCGACATCAGCTTCCACTAACATTCTGAGGATAGAGGATGAGTTCTAAAGGGACAAAGAGGATCGAGTTAGGAAGAAGCTAGTTGACAAAACATCAGTGGTTGATATTGATGCTCGCAAGCCCGGCACTGCAGAGCTAGCCCCGAGGAAGGTATATCTTCTTCCTCTCCCTCATTATCCTCTTCTTTTACTCCACTCCCGTCTACTGAGCCACTGGCTGAGCTCGAGCTAAGGATGACCATCATACGATCACTAAGGAAACTATTTGGAGCATTGGACAATTAGACAAAGCGACTGATGTTCGTGCTACTCGAGTTTGATCTTTCTTGCCGAAGTTGATTGAGATAGCCATAGCCAATGCATTAGCCCACATATTAAAGCTGAAAATAAGCTAAAGTAGTTTAGTGAGACTCAAAAACTGAGGATGGATAGGCTTGAGGTGATACTTGATGCTCATAGGAAAGAGTTGCGTAGTTTGAAGGAGAGGGTGAATGCTATAGAGATGAAAGAAGGTGGTGTGATGGGTCGTCAGCCATAAAACTCGACATTGAATATTTGAAGATGGAGGTGGAATCCTCCTTGAATTCCATGGACTTGAGTTCTTTCCAGGATGGACTGGAGATGCCACCTAGACTTGACATAAATGTGGCTCCCAAAGATGTAATGGGTGTTGATGGTTCGGCTGAGGATGATCAAGAAGTTAATGTAGTAGGCACCTCAAAGACCGATGAAGAATACTTGGGAGTTGAGCCAAGCCAAGAAGATCTTGAAGAATTAAAGTGGTTAGAAGATGAGATCATGGACACAGTAACAAAGGAGCCCCTCAAAGACACATGCATGATCGGCACTTCAAGTGTACATAAGCCTAAGCTCGTGAATCTATTGATTGATTTGGGGAGTTCACCATAGTATGTGGGATTTGATTCCCCCATTACCACTTCTTTCAGGTCAACCACCAACCCCACAGTATGATTGACCATGTGCATGGGGATTCTATTACTCATTCCTTCCTTTTGCTCTTGTTTGAAGTTGTTCTTGGACATTCTGAACAATGTTAAGGAGGGGTGAGCATTTGGAAGCCCCTACATCTGTTGATGATGATTATTAGTTGTTTTTATATTTGGATGAGAAAATTGTATTCTAGTGTTTGTTGACGGAAATTTGAGATTATATTATTTTGGTTTGTAATAGATTAGTAGTTATTTTAATTTTCTTCTTTTTTGAGTTGAATGGATGAATGATGTCTATAATTTGTGGGAAACTCCATGCATATGTGTAAAGTCATCTAAATGCAAATATCATGTCTCTAGTCCTTAGCGATTTGAGTACTGATAATCAATATCTTTGATTCGGATGGTGCCATGGATGAGGAACATGTACTAGCTCGCTGATATTGTAATACCCCGCAAGTTGTAAGATTCGATCAAGGCTAGAAATTTTAATTCTTGGAGAAATTTTCGCAAATATTCATACTTTGTATGTATTGAAGCAAGGTTGGACATGTCTTTTCAAAGTACTTTTGCCAAGGGTACTTTCCAAGAAGCCCTTCACGAGCTGTGGAAGGAACCACTGGCCGTGAAAGGGCTCGTGGAGGCTGCTTTATGATAAAAAGGGGGCTGTCTAGTGGAGGGTTCACACCACGTGTCGTGGTGCACTTCACGGCTCGTGAAGTACTTTCGTGATGATGCCAATGTGGCCTTTCAAGGTTAGTTTAACTCAGGATAGTCCTTTAACCTCCCTAATTAGTTCTAAGCTCTACATGTACTCCGTAACACTCAGCCTCTCATTCATTCATTCAAATACTTTCCGAATCCTCTTTTCTACCTATAATCTGTGGATCTCCATAGAACCCTTAAGTACAAGATAATTTCAACATCAAGCCTTCAATCCAAGCTTATGTATGTGTTTTATGGCCATTATAGAGACCATACATCAAGCTAAGTCCAAAAGAATTTCATTTGCTAAGTTGTTCGCATGAACTGACATAACGCTCAAATTCAAATGGTCTTATCTCTTAGCACAAAAATAATTTGGTGACCCACAACCTACCAAATTGAAGTTCTTTAAGGTGTGTGTAGATTATTCATGATTCCGTTTCAATCATAAAGCCCCAAATTCTATGTCTTCAAACTTCTGATTTCTAAGTGTGATTTGCAAATGGGTCTTTCAATTAGCATTGCAATTTATAGAAATTGAGCTTTGAGATGAGCTTATTATTGGTTTACTAATCATTTAAGCCTTATTATTATGATATCTATGGATTTATGAGAATCGAAAATGCATGATCCTTTCTGTGATGAATGTATGCATGGGTTATTTCAAGTATGATTATTGTTGATTTCTTCTTCGATTACAAATGTTTTATTCTTATAAAACCTGTTGTGAGTGTGAATTTCATGTGCCCATGCTTTAGTCTCCCTTACCATGCCATGATCATGCATGAACTAGGCTTATCTATGAGAATTTGGCTATGAATGATCGTCATGCCCACGATACACCTATATTTCAAGGTCAAATCGATCGTCAATAGTAAAAATCTAACCAAGGTTAGTGTTGAATCCCAAGGGAATACAAGACTTTGACAATCTTGGTTCACCAATAATCAACTCAAACATAAATAACTCAATTCTCAAGGAAGGGGGGAGGGTTATAATGATTTGTAGAAACTAAACTTAAAAAAACTTATAAAAAGGAGAGACAATCAAATTGGAGAGCAACTTTGGTAATTGTGTTCACCATGATTCACTAACTGAAACACCCTTGATAAGACAACCTCAATTGGGACATTGAATGCAGGACGATAATTTTGGATCTTCCATACCTCTTCTGAAGGTGAAGGTCAAATTTCACTATAACACTTGGCTGGCTACCATAGCATGCCAAACTAACCATTACCTATTGTCCCAGTCAACTTCACCTTGGCCGAGTTTGGTTGATTTGATGAGAACACATCAACCGAATTCTATTAACCATTCCCTTTTCCTATTTATCACTAACTAGGCTGGTATTATGACACTAGGTGGTGTTCAATGTTGGCCACCATTGAACAACCTGAAAAATGAAGGGAAATAGTTAATATATGCAAATACCTAACTCAAGAAATGCAAATTATCCAGGTTTTCCAAGTTAGCTGCTCATGGTTCCCACAACTTCAAGTTGTGGGTTTAGCTACTCATGACTTGGGCATGCAAACAAATAATGAATAAAGAAAACATAGTTGATAGCTTGCTCAAGAAGAATGAAGAATAATAAAACCATATTTGTATTTAGAATCACTATCTTAAATGTCGAAGTTGATCCATAAGTGAATCCAATTTACAAATTTGAGTCTTCAAAGAAAACCCTAAAAATCTACTCACTATTCTCTCTTAAAAACTCTCCACAAAACTCAAAAACTATGAAAGTTGCTTTCCAAAACCTAGAATATATTATTTATACTATTTACAAACTAGTCCCTAAATTAAATGGAAAAACTAGTCGGAGTTAGCTACAACTCACAGTTATGACTCATAGTGTGCCCCACGAGTCGTAGTCGGGCTTTTGTTGTCAGTATTTTGTATTTTGGACTTCACTTCCATGATACACCTGTACGAGTTGTGGTTTGGTTTATGACTCAAAGTGCCTTTTCGTAATCCACACTTGCATTTCTTGGTCCAATCTTGATCAACAGTGTAATTTGCTACGAGGCCACCCTTTACGAGTCGTAGAGAGACTACAACTCGTACCTGGGACTTGTATAGCAAAACTCCAAATTTTCAGACTTTTCTTTTGAACATTGGAACTTGATATGAGACTGCTCTATGACTCGTAAGAAGGGCTACAACACAGAGAGGGTCCCATATGGCCTAAAAAATCAGCAAAATCTGCAACTTTTCCCTAAATTAAGCAAACCTATATTTTCTGAAATAACAAACACAAAAACACATAAAAACCATAAAAGTTGCGTTGGGAACATGTAAAATCCTAGGTTTTAGGCATCAAATGTGTTGTATTTTGACAGCACATCAACATCCTCAACTTAGAATTGTTGCATGTCCTCAAGCAACGACTCAATCTATTTAGATAATAAAGCAACACATAGCAATTAACCCGATGGCATATACCATACTCAAATCCAACTCAGGTACCCATAACAAATTTTTCAAAACAAGATCATGTAGCTATTTAGCAAACCACATCATATTGATACATTTGACAACACAACTATGACAAGCAAAGGGATATAAAGAATTGACAATCACCGAAATAGTAAAATATTGACAATGCAACACAAATTTCCTCACAAGAAAGAAGTCCCTTTTAACACTCAATGAAGATTTCATAATTTAACCATGGGACTGTGTAAGAAAACTCACTCTCACAAATGACATTCATGCGTGATGACCAATATCATAGGTTTCTCGTATACTCATAACCCGGACTGTTGACTAATTTGGTTAGGATAACTTTAGGACTTTATAAGCTTGTAATGTAGGCTCATGGGGCTTTGGTATGCCATTTTGTATAATTAGTGACTAAAGTCTAACCTTGAACCATGCTTTTAAACACTTTCACAACACCAACTCAATCATTCTCAACTTACTCTCCCTTCTTTTTCATTTTCAAGCTTTTTCGGGTATTTTCGATTGATTTTTCAGCTTGTGCCTTATTTTCAAATTTTTTCGATCTTTCAGCTAAGTCTTAAGAAACCTTTTCTCTTTTTCCTTTACCAGGTACATGACATTCTACTCTTTTACTTCAAATTCACAACTCACCAACTCATTTTTGTTAATTTACACCTACACCGGCCACTCTCAACTTAGGATTTTGGCTTATAGTGAAGTACACAATATCAAATCCCTAAACCAGAGCCACTTTTGGTAGCTACCCTCAACTTAGACATTTTGTCTAAGACAAGATTCCCAATGTTCAAGGATAGACCAGGGCAAATTTTAAGGCGTTTCACTAAATAAGGCTACGCAATTTAGGTGTTAAGAAAGAAAAAGGTACATGTAAGGCTCAAATATTTGGAACAAGGGATAAACTATTTCATTTAGTTGGTCATTTAGGCAAAAGTGGACTAATTCAAAGAATAAGGGCAAAAGATCCCTTCCTAATTCATATAATATCTAGTCTAACAAAAAGTAACAGGGCAAGTTCTGAATCAGTACATAATGCATGAATACAACAAAATTAGCTCACACATACATGGCATTGCATACATAGCCAACAAAACCCCCAGATCATATTTCAGGTATCAACTTGCCTTTACTTAATCGGAACAAACATTGCCAAATCATTCAAAAATGCATGATTTAAACATAACTACTAATCAACAAAATTTTGATGGATACCAATTTTTCAAAATATTTCATAAATACTCAAAAACAAGAAACATGTAATAAGTTCAACTATTATATAGTACATATATTATCTAAAACATCATACAGATGTCGGTTTAACCAAATTTAAGTATTCACGAGGAAAAAAAGAACACAGACAAGAAAAACTCGGGATCAAAATTTGGGTAGCTATGGACTAAAAGCTGCTCAGGCTTCATCCTAGTCCATATCCACCCACACCCCATCGAAAGAAATAAACATTGTCCTCAATGTACAATTTCAAAATAAAAATAAATACAAGGGGTCAAAAACCAAATACATCTTGGTGCCTAAGCACTAGTCTCTGGCTTCCTCTAATCATCTCTCTTCGGCACCGCAGCTGCATTGGACAAGCCAATACCCAACAGTCTATCATTCTCCTGGGCTTTTCTCCGCTCTTCTTATTCTTCGATTCCCTCAAAAGACTCGCCCTATCGCATCCTCGTCCGCTACCTCATCTATCACGGAAGTCTTCTGACACACCCACCGGTCCTCTATATCCTCATCCTTAATAATAGGTCTTTTTTCTGGGAGCATGATGTGGGGGATCCTCTGAATCAAAAAGAACAAATAGCGGCTCCTCTGAAGGTGTAGGCTTGGGAACTGTAATTGGGATGAGTTAGGATTAGGGGCAAAATAGTCAAAATTAGGGCTAAATCACAAAGTTCCCAAAACTAAAAATGGACTACAAAAATCAAGTTATACATGAAAAGGAGTTCGTGAGGGAAAATCCAACTAAAATCGAGTTCAAATCGATAGGAAAATCATCATTTAAAGTCTCAAGATCATAGACCAAAAATCCCAAATATTGGATATTCAAAATCAAGAAATTCAAGCCAAATCAAGATAAAAACCATGAAAATTAATAAAAATTATGTTAGAACACTTTCCCAGAAGATTTCTCCGTAAACTCTCTTCAAAAAGCGCCTCCCAATGCTTGAAATATTGAAAATGGAGTAAAAATGGTGATTTTACACTTTTAAAATGGACTCAGTCAAAATGTACTCCGTGAAGGCAGATAATTATTCACGATTGTGGAGTAGAAAAGGTCCCATACTTCTGTGAAGCTTGAGGATTCTCCACGAAGGCAGAGATGAAAATTGGGCTACACTAGGTACCTCACACCAACAATTGCCAAAACTCAAAATGGACCCTTAGACTCATCCGAGCTCAGAATTTCACAAGCCAAATATGTATCCACACTAGAAACAATGATTCAGACTCAACGGAATAATCAAAATTCAATTTTGAGGTCTCTATCACACATTAACTAATTCAAGTCAAATAAACTAGTTTAAAAATCAAAATACCAAAATTGCCCTTGGCAACTCCAAAAATTATGACAAGACCATTTCTAGCGTTAGTTTCACCATCCGAAACTATTGGAATTGACGCAATTTCAATCAAAGCTTCCAACTCCGAATATTGACCAAAGTCAAACTTTGGTTCCGTAAATGACTAAAATCACAACTTTGGGCCTAAAAACCGCACTTTAACTCCAAATTTAGTTCCGCAACTTCATGATGTTTAGTTTCGGCATTTCAGAGTTGATGGAAACAATGGCTCACCCATCCGACATCCGAAACTCAGAATGACACAAAAACTCACCTTTTCAACAATTTAAGCTTTCAGAAAGACCAAAACTCACATTTTCAACTTTTAAAACTCAAGATTTCAGTTATAACTATTCAAATAGTTCAAAGTAGGCTCAAAGCAACATATGAAAGGGGAAAACAATAATTTTCATAGATAAGGACAAAAATGACCAACCAAGTCATTAAGTTATTCACTACTAAAAAGAATGTTCATCCTCAAACATAAGAAAAAGAAGAGTACCTTAGCCTCAAAAAGGCTGGGATATCTGGCCCGCATGTTAGACTCCAACTCCCAAGTTGCCTCATTAACAGAACGGTTACGCCACTGAACATTCACAAAAAATGTATCATTGGATCTCAATCTCCAGACATGTCTGTCCAATATAGCTATAGGTTCCTCTTCAAAGGAGAAATCTCTACCCAACTCAACAAAAGTCATAAGAAATCACTTGGGATTCATCTAGAATGTACCAGTGGAGCATAAAAAACAAAAGATAGTTTCAGTGGTAAAGTCAACTCATAGGCTACCTCACCAACACTCCTCAAAATCAAAAATGGGACTATGAATCTGGGACTAAGTTTGCGCCTCTTAGAAAATCTCATCACACCATTCATGGGTGAGACTTTTAGCCAAACATTTTCTCAAACAGAGAACTCAAGAGGGCTAACCCTCCTATCAGTATAACTCTTCTTGTAACTCTAGGCTGTCAGAAGTCTACTCTGAATCTGTCGGACCTTGTCCACGGCATCCTGAAGCAAATATACAACCAACACCTCGGCTGAACCTAAATCAAATCATATGATCAGTAATCTACACCTTTGGTAATATAAGGCCTCAAACTATGGTATCTGGATGCTCGAATGGTAACTATTGTTATATGCAAACTCTGCTAATGGTAAGTTTTGGTCCCATCGGGCCCCAAAATCAATAACACACCCCTTAAGCATGTTCTTAACACTTGAATGGTGCGCTCTCACTGAGCATTGATTTGAGGGTGAAAAGCTTAACTTAAATCCACTCTAGTACCCAAACCACGCTGTAGAGCTCGCCAAAAGTGAGAAGTAAACACAGACCGTCTAGCCGATACTATACACACTAGTACGCCATTTAATCTGATAATGTCCCGCATATATAACCTAGCCAGTTGTTCCTCATTATAGCTACTCTTCATCGTAAAAAGTATGCCGACTTGTTCAATCAATCAACAACCATCCAAAATGAATTAAACTTGGCCAAGGCCATGGGTAAAACGGTAAGAAAATCCATTGTCACTCTCTTCCTCTTACACTTGGGAATGGGCATCCTTTCCATCGATCAATCAGTCTTTTGATGCTTATACTTCACTAGTTTAGCAATTCAAACACTTGGCCACAAACTCTACCAGTAACCTTTATAACACCATCATAATCAATAATAGCCATCTTGGCTTCACCTCTCAACACTTTTGCCAAGAATCATGCATAATCTGGGGTCCCTGAATTGGTGAGCACGTATCTGATCAAACAAGGAATATCTAGCCTCAACAAAGGCCAAAACACTTTAAGAAGGAGAAATATCCAAGCTAACCATTTGTTTAGCAAGTTATTGATCTTCCAACACTAAGGGCATATCCTCAGCCCTCAAGAATGCCAAACATCCTATACTAATAGTCTTCCAGCTCAAAGCATCTGGCACTATATTGGCCTTCCTAGGGTGATATAGAATTGATATGTCGTAGTGCTTAAGAAACTCCAACCACTTACACTATCTCATGTTCAGATTAGGCTGAGACTAGATGTATTTTAGACTTTGGTGATCGACAAAGATCTCACAATGCACCCTATATTGATAATGTCAGCACAACATCAACACAAACATAACCGCAGCCAAGTCCAAGTCATGGGTAAGGTAGTTTTTCTCGTGCATATTCAGTTTTCTAGAAGCATAGACTACTTTCGCCTCTGCATCAATAAACCACCCAAACCTACACGGGAAGCAACACAATATAACACAAATGAACTCCCTCCTCGAGTAAAGAGAGAATACGTGCTGAAGTTAACAAATCCTTAAGCTTTTGGAACCTCACCTCATGATCATCTAACCACTGAAATGCCACGGCCTTTTGAGTCAATCTAGTTAATGGGGCTGCTATAGATGAAAAGCCTAGAACAAAACACTGATAATACCCAACTTGACAAACGGAACTTCAAAACTCAATCACGAATATAGTCCTAGCCCACTCACGAACAAATGCTACCTTGGCTGAATCGACAATAAATACCCTCTTTTGACTTAACATGGCCAAGAAATGCAACAAAGCAAGCGAAAACTCATACTTTGTGAACTTGACATACAATTTCTCTTCCCTTAATCACTACAGTACAGTCCTTAAGTGCTGAACATGATCTGCCTCACTCTTGAAATAAACCAAGATATCATCTATGAACACAATCACAAAGATGTCTAAATAGTCTTGAACACTCAGTTCATCAACTCCATAAAAGCAATTGGGATATTAGTCTAGCAAATGACATGACCACAAAGTCATATTGCCCATAACAAGTCATGTTGGGATATCAAGCTCACGAACTCTCAACTGAAGATAATCAGCTAAAGTCAATCTTGGAAAATATCGACACACCCTGCAACTGGTCAAAAAGATCTTGAGTTCAAGGAAATGGATATTTATTCTTGATGATAACTTTGTTAAGCTGACGATAGTAAATACTCATATGCATAATGCCATCTTTCTTCTTTACACATAATATAGGAGCACCCCAAAGATATCACTCGGATGAATAATGCCTTTTTTCAACAAATCTTCCAACTGTTCCTCTAAGTCCTTCAATTTAGTCGGAGCCATCTGATAAGGTGCAATAGATATGGGCTTAGTGACTGGCTCTACATCAATTGCAAAGTCCATATCACGATCCAGAGGAACACCAAGCAAATTAGTCAGAAATATGTCCATAAACTCTCTAGCAACGCTGGTAGTCTCAAAAGGAAATAAGTGCATAAACTCTCTAGCAACCCTGGTAGTCTTCAATGATGGGGACTCTTGACAAACAACCCGACCATGAGATAAATATGCAAAATACCCCTTCCCCATCAGTCGACAAGCTTCCATATAAGAAATAACACCCCTAGGATATGAAATAGGTGCTCTAGTCCATGTCAACTGAGGCAAACTGGGGCAAGATAGGGTCATGGTATTCATATGATAGTCGAGAATGGCATGATAAGGTGACAACCAGTCCATATCCAATATCACATTGAAATTAACCATATAAAATAATAAGACACAATACCTCTCCACATAAAGGTCCCAACACAACCCTGATACACCCAATTCAACACTAAAGATTCAGCTACTGGGGTGGATACATATATAGGCTTGGCAAGCAACTCACAAATAATATCAATATCATAAGCAAAATAGCCAACACATATAAATAAGTAGAGCCTAGATCAAATAAAATTGAAGTTGAACGATGGCACACTGGAACCATACCTATAACAACTATATCAGAGGCCTCTACCTCGGGCCCATCAGGTATAGCATAACATACTCTACGACTACCACTAGCCTGTGGGTCCCTATCGCCACCATCTCTCCCTGTACCACAACCTCTTCTAGCATCACCCTTCATGACCTAAGAGGTTTCTTTGGCTGCTTGAGGTCTTGAAGTCTATGTAGGAAATACCCAATGTAAACAATAATTGGAAATGTGCCAAACCTCATCACAAACATAACAAAGCTTGTAGTCTTGCCCCTGAGATGACTGTGCTGAAGAACAACCATGCCTGGGTGCACTACCCACCTGAGTAGATCTAGATCTATCAACACTATGAGATGCTAGAAGAACTGGTTGATCTGCACGACCCTGATGGTTTGGCCTTCGAATCTCTCAATCTCAAGGTGGGTGTCCACAAAACTACCCATGTTGGTGAAACCTCTTCCTGTCACCCTGTCTATCCTGCCTGATACGCTCTATCATATGAGCATGATCCATAACACTCTTGAAAGTAACTCTAGCTAACACCAAGAAAGTTATAGCCTTCTGAAGATACCCTACCAAGCCCTTGGTAAACCGTTAAATCCTCTCGTACTCAGTAGGAATGCTAGACAAGGCATATCTGGATAAGGCATGAATGTAGCCTTATTATCAAAACAAACATAGATCCCTACTATAGCCTATCAAACTCATTTTGGTGGCTATCTCGGAGATTGTAGGGCATGAATCTCTCAAAAAATGTCTCGGTGAACTGTCCCCAGGTCATAGTTAGAAATATAACCAATCGATGAGCTACCAGCTGACCTCCGCTATTCTTTGGCTATGTTGGTGAACTGATATGATGTGTAAGCAACGCTATGCGAGTCAAGAATAGCTAGGTTACATAATCGGTCCTTGTACTCTAACAGAAAATCAAAGGATCTATCGCCAGAGTGCCATCTAAATGACACGAAGCCAATCGCACAAGCCTCTCAAAACTTTTCTGCTCTTCTGTAGACATGGTTGGACTTGTAGGAGATGGTGGAACCATAAAAAAATGAGGTGCAATAGATAGAACAATAGCGAAACTCTGAAGGTCAGTACCCAAACTCGGTCTAGATGCTTGAAGTGAAGTAATAACAGTCACAGGAGGGTCCGTTGGAGCTGAAGATGGGCCAACATGAATCATAGCTAGCTCATGTGGAGCACTAGAAGGACCAATCAGTGTGTTAGAAACTAGTATCTCAGCAGTAGTTGGGGCTGAAAAAGCTCCCTCCTAATCTGGCTAATAACCTCATAAGTAGCTCTTGAATTGACCGTGTAGGGGATGGAGCTGAAGAAGGTAGAGTAGAATCAGTAGAACCCTATGGCACCATAGCAGGCTCTGGAGAAGCCGATTGGGTTTGTCTCCTGGGTGGAGCTGTCCCAATAGAAATCCTTCGGCCCCTAGCCCTATCCCGAGCTCTGCCTCGACTTCAAGTGGGAGTCACATCTGCTGACTCAGGCTCTCCAACTAAGCAATGAGATCAAGTAATCTGCATCTTTGTAGAAGGAGTTTACTAGACACTTTCAGCGTAGGTAAAATAAAGGAATGCACGAATGGAAACAAGATGCAAAAACTCTTTCCTAACAAGTATCTTGTTGCCTCTCGAAGATAGGTATGGACATCCACACCCGATCTTTGAGAGCCTACTAGACTACCTACTCTTGACTCATGAGCCCAATGAACCTAAAGCTCTGATACCAAACTTGTCATGACCCAAAATGAATCGCAGCTAATGAAAAATAAATAAAGCGGAACAAACTGAAAAGTATAAGAAATCTTCCAAACCTGGAGTCACAAGTATAAGAGCATCTAAAACGGTACTGAAGGGTTACAACTATCTCAAAGGAAAATACAATACTATCTCATAATATAAGATACATAGTCTGAGAGATAAGAAAATAAAAGAGGACCCAAAGATCTATGGTGACTCGAAGTTTGAGCCTCATCACTGAGATCTGGGTGGTATCAATAATAATCAGATGGAATGATCAACTACCCTATCCTGAACCCTATGCATGATCTGCAGAGAGGAAATATAGTGGGGGTGAGTACACCTAAATGTACCAGTACATTCAATCAACTTGATAAAAGCAATCAAACAATTATGTAATAATAAAGTGTCCTATCCCTGCATCCACAAAGGTAAGCACATGATAAATTATATAGAATAATAATGAGCTAAAATATCCTCAAGGAGACATTATGCCATATAACCACAAAGCGAAATATAATGCACAACTCATCAACTCAAATACCAAGAATGTCATAACCTTACAACCTAACTGTGGTAATGTAATATTAGAATGCCACAACCTTGCCACGTGCCCATGGTCAAGGAATAATACGATGCCAAGTCCTTGACACCTTCCCATGGCCAAGGTATATAAAGTATGAATCTCACTTTTGCCTCCTACCTAAGTCAAGGGATTTTACAACCCATACATAATAGAAGTAAATCAGCGGTGCAGTCCAATATGCACGCACACATGAAATAGCATTACAACAAAAAGACTAATGCATGAAGCTCATAATAATCAAGTGTACTCAAGGAATAATATCTAGGTTCATAGATAATGCCCAAGCCATCAACATATTTTAGGTCATCATAATTATATTATTAATTAAAGAGTCAATAACATTGGACCTTACTCGTCACAAGTATGCAATAATATCAACACTATCGTACCTAAGTCGTCCCATATACGAACATAACAATGATACTGGACCTACTCATCCTAATTGGTCCAACAAGTCTCATTTAGTAATACTCAATATCAAGTCCTCATCATTTCATCATAATTTATCTCAGATCATCGATAGGATAAAAATTATACCAAAGTTCAGCTAAATCGGGACCACTTTTCTATCATCATTTCAACACATCAACTCAACTATAGATCTATCCATCTAAATCTCTCAATTATCAAATGGCCAAGATCAATAACGCAAATTCAGTTCCAAAAAGTTAGTCGAACCTACCTCGATGTCTAAGCCACACATAGACAAGCTTTCAATCAACTCAAATTCTTAAATCAAGCCTCCAATTTGATCAACCACTACCAACAATAGTTACAGCTCATCAAGAGAAGCATTTTGATACCCATATAAGCATGAGTTAGGCTTAGGGGCAAAATGGTCAAAATTAGTGGTAAAATTTCAAGTTCCTAAATCTGAAATTGTGTTCATAATCAGACTCTACATGAAAAATGGTGTTCTTGGGTGAAAATCCCACTAAAATCGAGTTCAAGTTGATAGAGAAATCATCATTTAAAGTTGCAAGATCATTGGACCGAATTCCCAATTTCGGACATTAAAAATCAAGAAATGCAAGCCAAAATCAAGATAGAAACTATGAAAATTTATCAAAATGATGTAAAAAAAATCATACCCAAAAGAATTCTCCAAAACTTCTTTTCAAAAATCGCCTTTCAAAGCTTGAAATATAGAAAATGGAGTAAAAATGGCCATTTTACGACTTTAAAACTGACTCAGCCAAAATGTACTCACAAATGCGAATATTTATCCACAATCATGGAGAAGAAAAGGTCCTATACCTCTGCAAAGGCCGAATAAAAAATAGGGTTGCACCAAATACCTCGCACCAGCAATTTCAAAAACTCAAAATGGACTCTCGGGACTCATTCAAACTCTGAATTTCACAAACCAAATATGTAGCTACACCAAAATAGTGATCCAGACTGAATAGAATAATCAGAATTCAGTTTTGAGGTCTCCACAACATATTTAACAATGTAAGTCAAATAAACTAGTTTAAAACTCAAATAATAAAATTGCTCTTGGCAACCCCAAAAATTATGACGAGACCATTTCTAGAGTTAGTCTCACCATCTGGAACCCATAGTCAAATTTTGGTTTCGAAAACAACAAAAATCACAACTTTATTCCTAAGAATCTCATTCTAAGTCTAAATTCAAATTTGAAACTTCTCGTAGTTCAGTTTGGACATTCTGAAGCTAATGGAATCGACAAATCCCCTACTGACCTCCAAAACTTAGAATAACACAAAAGCTTACTTTTTCAACAACATAAGCTTTCAAAAAGATTAAAAATCACATTCTACAACTTCTAAAACTGAGGATTTTTATTCTAACCATTCAAATAGTTCAAATTAGGCTAAAAGCAACTTACAAAAGGGTAAGATAGTAATTTTAACAGATAAAGCTGAAAATGACCAATCAGGACATTACATATGCGTACCGTTGAGGAAATGTGTGGTCTCAGAAGTCTCAGAGGAGCCCATAAAGCCTTAGCTATTAAATCCATACTTATGGCCTTCAAGTGAAACCTCGGAAGATTTCCGGCCGTTACATTCATTCCACTCTCTAATCACTCCGGTCAAAGCAATAATTAGAGATCTAACTTAAGTTCAAAGTTTGAAACCTTCAAATTATAGATTAAGCATATGAATGGATGTAAACTCACTTAAATATACAATAAAGTCAAAATATCAAAGACCCAACAGATAAATCAAAAACCAATATTATTTACACAGCCCAACATAGGGTTTTAGCCACTCATGCTAAGAATTGGAAATTCAATGCCAAAAGTAGTAGATGAAGTCATGGATAACAAGATTGAATTGAGAAAAACTAATTAACACCAACAGATCTCCGCAAGTGTTGCTTCCCAAATGCTTGAAACACTATCACCCCATTGTACTCTAGAGCAAAGAATATTTTATATACTGCTACTCTCTTTTTAAAACCAAGAAAAATGATATGTACAATATCCTTTGCAAATTACTTAAAAAGTCCATGTGAAAGTATGATAGTTGGTGCACGGAGTTGTTGTTCGGCGGTAAAGACCGGCCATCGCCGAGCACTCCAGCGATGCGCCGAATGTGCACTTGATCACTTTCCTCTACATCCCCTTAGGGATTACTTCTCTACAATATTGCATGATGGTTCTTCACTCTACTAATACAGTTTGGCGGTTCACCAAAGTTCTTTTCTCATTGGCTTCCTGTCATGATTTTGGGGCTTTGAGTACTGCAACTTTAGGCGATTTCTTGAGCCATTTGGTGGTAAGCTAGATATGTTTGGTGATGTCAATTTTGTCCATCTTCCTGACTTGGGCTTGAATCTTGGTTGCTGCAATACTAGGCAGTCCCTCTGAGTGCTTAGTGGATCGTCGAATATGTAGGCAATGTCATTTCTAATAGCCTTTTTGGTACTTTTGTTCCTTTTCCAAGATTTGTCGGGTATTGTCCATTTGTGAACTTTAGTTCCATTTCCTATCATAACACATGCATATTAGTTAGAGATTGGAAATAATAGCATATCGAGGATAATATTTCATAGCAAACTAGGACCAAAATGAGCTTGAAATATGGACTCATTAGGAAAAAACTTAATATAATCGCAGAATGAGTCGATACTTCGACATTCCAAAATGGCAATGGTTGGATGTATTATGTACCACTGAAAATTGAATCTTTGTGCTATCATCGACTCAGATATCCTCACTAAGGAAAAGAGAGCACAAACCTCACTCCTATTTGCCATCTTTGTAACAACCTTCTACAACCATGACGAAGTGCCTTTCAACAAAAAGAGTAATGTGGAGATTTCTCTATCAGCTTCTAAGTGTGCGATGTTAGTTGGTTTTATGTGCTTTTGTGCTTATATTTGTAGGGTTACAGGTTGGCCTTGTTTTGGAGAAAATTGCAGAAGTTACTGATTTTTTATTGTATACAAAACCCTTTATGGGTCTTAGATCACTCTACGAGCCCTAGGATCGTTTCGTGAATAATTCCAGTGAGGGGCAAGCTTACGAGTCATGCAAATGAGTCATATAAGATTTTATGAGTCGTAGAAGATATTTTGTGCCCTAAGGATCAGAGATTGGGTCTTTTTGACGTTTCATCATATAAAACTCCCTTTACATGTCATAAACAACTTGACAAGTCATAGAGGGGTTCGTAGAGTTGAAGTCTAAATTTCCAGCAACTGAGTATGAGACCTCGATTACGGGCCGTGGAATGCAATACGCCCATAAACCCCTTTCGTATGGCGTGCCGACCGGTTTTTCTTTTTTATTTAGGACTTATATTATACTTATTATAAATAGATCTTTTAGGTTATTTTTCATATGATTTTCTTAGTACTGAGAGAACTCAGTAATTATAGAGAGAAAATTGTAAGATCATATTATAGAGTCTTTGAAAATATTTATATTTGAATTTCATCTTAAAGCTTGTGATTCCTGTTGAAGTTGGATTTAATTGTTCTTAATTCTATTGTGTAAGTATTCAATTATGTTTTCTCAATCCATAATTACTGCATCTACACAAAGCATGAGTAGCAAAATCCACAACTAGGGTTGTGGTGACCATAAAGAACTAACAAAGTAATACCAAATAACTCAAAATTCTTGGAAGGTGTATATGCATGTATTAATTAACTCTATTCATTTTCCATGTTTTCTAGTGGTGGCCAATTTTAGAACCCGCCTAGTGTTACTGGCTGGACCAAGATAGTAATGAATAGGATTCAATTGATGTATTCTCATCTATTCTACAAAACTGGGCCTAGGAGAGGTTGTACTGGGACTATTAGGTAAGGATTAGTAATGCACACTATGGTGATGGGCTAAGAAGCATAGTGCAATTCACCTCTCACCTTTGACCAAAGGTCTTGGTGAATATAACTTACTGTCCTGCATGTTATATACTAGAAAATAATTAGGTTATCCAGTGATACTAAGTTAGGGAATCATGGGAAACACAATACTCTAGTTTCTGTCCATATTGACTTCTTTATTATGATAATTAGCTTAGTTTTATTTTTCATTGATTATTGCAAACATCCCCCCCCCTTGGGGAAGTAAGTTGGTTAACCATTCTAATTGAAATATATTAATGAATTCTCTTCATTCTATGCACACCCTATGTCTTCGATCCTAGCCTTTTATAGGTTCTTTTTCTTGACAACGAGCACTTTGTCCTCTAAAAAGGAGGTGTAACTTGGGCGACAAAAAAAATAGCGTTGCTGCTGGGGAATATGATTTAAATGTTGTCTTTAGTATCTTTTTTTACTTATAGTCCATAACTTTAATTTTTTTACTTTTTTATTTATTTATTTTCTCTGTTTTTAAAAAAAATTCTTCTTATTAATAATATGCCCTCTATTCAAGAAATATTGAATGATTGGAGCATTGAAAGGCAGACTGGGTTTGCAGAGAAGGTTTCATAAATGGTTCTTATGTGCCACCACATAATCATGATGCAGGTGCAAGTAGTTATAGAATTGAGTAGATGTTGATCACTTGGTGAAGAAAGCTGAGACACAGGATGAGACTCTGAGGGGCATGAATTAAAAAATTTCAAGCATAAATCAGAAAATAGAGTCTCACTCTCTGGCTATCAAACAGCTGGAATAATAGTTTGGTCAAGTGTCGACTCAACTTAATCAATGTCAAAGGTGTACACTGCCTAGCAACACAATTCAGAATCCTAAAAATAAAGGGTTATGTATGGCAGTTACTACTCAGGGTCGCAAGAGTACCATTGATCATCCCATGCCAATTGATGAGGCAGATGTTGGAGAGGAGGTGGATGCGGCCAAGGATACGAAGGAAGGAGATGATCATGGCAAGGATGGGGTAAGTAAAGCTGCTAATGTACCACAAATATTGAAGCCGATTCCTACGCATTTCCTTTCCCTCAAAGAATCAAAAAGAGGGAGGAAGAAGGCAAATTCAAGAAATTTTTCTCCATGTTGAAACAAGTCTCCATAAATATCCCTCTAATAGAGGCATTGGAGCAGATGTTAGGGTATGCTAAGTACATAAAAGACTTGGTCGCTAAAAAGTACACTATGAGTCAGGAGCTCTCCCAAGAGCTTCAACATTGCACTGCCATTGCGACAAGGTCCTTGGTTTAGAAGCGTAAAGATCCCAATTCTTCAACAATACCCGTACCATCAGAGACGTGGAGTTCGCAAGGGCTTTATCTGATCAAGGTGCCATGATTAATCTGAATTCCCTTGCATTCTATAAGAAGCCTGGATTGGGAGCCCCTACTCCAACTGGCATATGATTATTGATGGCGAATCGCACGGTGAAGAAGCTTGTGGGGATACTGCATGATGTGCTAGTTAAAGATGAAAAGTTCATATTCCCTGTAGACTTTGTGATCCTAAATTGCGAAGCTGACTTCGACGTCCCAATCATCTTTGGAAGAGCATTCCTACCCGCAGGGAAAGTACTAGTAGATGTGGAAGCCTGTCAACTCAGGTTTAGATTGGATGAAGAAGAAGTCATTTTAATATATGTTAGTTAATGAAGCATCTAAATGATTTAACGAGTGAAGACTGGGTAATTGGTGAAGTCTGAGTAACCAATTTGTCCAAGTCGTGCCGCTATAATAATTAAGGCACTACCTAGGAGGCAACCCATGGTTTTTTGATATAATAGTATAGTTATAGGTTTATTTTCAGTTTTTTGGTTCATAGGTCATTTTTTCCTTTTATTTTGATTGTAATCTAGGACATTGGGATGGTTTCAGATAGGGTAATAGTGTGTTCTATGAAGAGTATGTAGGTAGAGGACGAAACCAGCCATTTTGGATGAGAAGAGCATCAAGATATGTCTTTAAAACTGGGTCCATGGGTCGTAAAACACTTTACGACCCACACCCCATCTCGTAGAGATTTCAGTGAGGCAAAAATTATGCACTCCAGACCACGAGCTAATTTTACTATCCGTAGATCATACTACGAGATGTGAATGGGGCTCGTGGAACCCAGGTACATTTCCTGAAAATATTGCTAAGTGTTGACATCTCTATGAGCCATAAATCATTATATGAATCGTAGACTATTTCGTGAAACCTAGTCCTGAAATCTATGGTTCGAATATTCCACGAATCCATGGTTCATGGGTCGTAAAACACTATATGGCTCGTAATTGGGGTTTCGTAAAGTCCAGTCCCATTAACTTTTAAGTTGACCAGGTCAAGGTATAAACAATAGGGTCATATTATTTTGACCCCATTCTTGACCTAAATCACAAAATTAACCCGGCCAACCCCTCCCCCTCGTGAATCTGACCACTGAAAGAAGCCGTACACCTATTTTTAAGCGAGTTTTCGGCAACCTAGGGTTTCGTGCCTAGTCACCTCCATCATCTTCGTCACTGTAATCACAAATCTTAATATGTTTTGGATTAAATTAAAACCCCTAATTTGCCTTGTTATTGATGATTGAATTGGAAATTGTGTTGGGAATAGTGTTTAGACATAAAATCCATGTGTGAATTAATTTGTGTTATGTGAAATTGGGTTGCCCATGTTTGAATAATAGTCTAAATCCTGAACTAGGAATCATTGCCTTGATTTCTTGTGCTAAATAGTTTTTTGTGCCTATTGATTCAACCATCGTGTGTGATTAATTGATTTTGTGTGTGAATTGGTGGGCGATGACATAGGTGTGTAATTTTGTAGAAAATTGAGCTTAGGTGGTGGAAACTGTGGGGTAATCATGCTTAATCACTTTCGGTGGCATATATGTGTTGTAGAACATGTTGGGGGTATTGGTTGTGGTATGGAAATCATGTGAGTATGTTTGTTTTTGCTTCGATGCTGGTAATATGTTTGTTGGAAAATGTCATTTGGGGTCTGTGTGATGGGCTTAGAAGTCAGGTAACTGAGTTTTCTTGCCCACGAGTGGCTTTACGACCCGTGGATTATTCCACAAGTCATAATTTTCCCTTGTGCAAGATTCCAGAAACTTGATATTTTTAAGTATCCATTAGATGAGACCTTCTACGAGTCATAGATCATTTTACAGCTCACAGATAGGTCTCCAAGATCCTTGCTTGAAATAGTTGCACTCACTAATGAGTCATAAACCACTTTATGAGTCATACCTGGTCTCGTAGACTTTTCTAGTGACAAATATTGTGTGAACCAATGATTTACAAAAGTTCTTTATAGTTTGTAGTATCCACTACGACCAGTAAAGGTACTTTTGGATAACCCTTTTGAAACTTAATTTAGATGATTTTTGCATTCAAGTTTTTTATTTATGGGGCTAACCATGATGTGTGTATGTTCATGTTGCAGATACTATGGCTCCAAAAGCCAAATGCAATAAGATTAGAGCCTTAAAGAGGAGGCTCAGAGATGATCCTTTGAATGATGAGCAGGCTACTACACTGAGTGGCTTACTGAGGTGTTGGACGTTAGATTGGACCCAGATGCGGCTCGACCACAGACCAATACCGCTGCCAGAGTTGGGTAGACTCAAGCTCTTGTGGTTCGCACTCCCTAATCTGAGGATAGAGGCAAGAATGAGAGTGATTTACCATATATGACTCTATCCAAAGAGGAGTCTAGCTCTGGGGGAGGCTTTGAGGACATATTAGAGATTAGAGTCCTCTGCCGCACCCTATTCATCACCATCTACACCGGACGCCCTTACTAGGCGATGGTGCATCAAGGGTATGTTGGAGATATATGTGGAGCATTTGCAGCCAACAGAGTAGGGCAAGCCAACCCATTCCATCAATGAGGAGTCCTGCGTCACCTCAGACAGACTCGATAGTGTCCCCGGCCTCCACGACATGATCACTCAGTATAGGCTTCAGCAGCTCACACATATACTTAGACGATACTCACCGACCATGGTGCAGGTATTTTATGCCTTATATGCAACAGCTATTCATAGATCTCTTCCCAAGGGAAACAAGCCCCTCGTTCAACCCATACTGACCGAGATAAGAGTGAGGGGCCAGCGGGTGCATATATCGGAGGTTACCATCCGTCGGATGCTATTTGGACCAATGTTCCCTTCCTCTAGATCCACCACAGAGTTCGTCTACAGGGTGAGGCAAACAAGGACCCACTTGTGATGAAAAATCAAAAGCAACGAGCCACTATGATGAGATGGGTGGTTGTGTATATTGTTGAACAAGGTTTGGAATCGACATGGATCGCTACTTACTCAGAGCTTATCATCAAGGCTTCACTATTCCCGCCAAGTTTTGGTGGTTTGTTTATGCTTCCAACCGACACTTCCTAATAATTCACTCACATAGGAGCGTGCAATTTTGGTTGCTAGCATCTTAGCTGGCTATGATATTGACTGGGCCTACCTCATCACCGAGAAGATTCTTAAGGCCGTACTAAAGAGGTCCACCTCCATCCTATTCCTATGTTTGATATACTAGCTCTGTCTAGAGTCTAGGGTGGAGATATTACATGAATGGAACCAGTTGACTGAGGCCCAGAGTACTTTAGATCCTAACCCGATCAAGGCTAACGCAAAACCGGTGGCAATCTGGCGAGAATAGCCTCTACCTATGCCTGAGATGTTCGCCCCAGCACACCACCTAAGGTTCATGGATTGCCACCACCACTACTGCTGTTACTGAAGAGAGGCCCTCGAAGCCGGAGGTAGATAAGGAGAGGGGGCCGCTACTTCTGTTCCTGCACCATAGGCCCCGACACCAAAGGCTACCTCTGTGGGCATGGTATATATGTCTGCCACATCTATGTAGGCCATAGAGTAGGTTTTATTACATGCTGAGTCACAGTTGACTCAACTTGTTCATTAGATCAGGCCATGGGTCCGGTAGGCCTTTTCAAACTCGGTGGGTTGGATGCAGGCATCACAGTTGCTACTATTCAGGACTATATTTCCACCTTGAATGCTCACATTGAAGTCTTCGAGGAGAGGGTACAATGGAGATTGAGTGAAGGCCGGCCATCAAATTTGTCAGTTACTCAGACGGAGTTCCAGCAGCTTCGAGCTGACATGACAACAACATTCACAACAGCAATTGCACTATTAGCGACTATATCCCAGGTGCTGGTGGTTGACCTTTCTTCTCCTGAGGAGCCTGTTAAATCTTCCTACGGGAAAAGACCTCGCCCGGACGATGATCCCGACGCTATACGATTTTAAGCAAGGATGATCAGTAGGAAGAGCTTGAGCTTTTCTTGTGGATATCCAAACGAGAGGTGGAGATACAACGAGCTTAACAATTAGAGAAAGTGAGGGGTGTTGGCCCTCCAGACAGAGCACTATTGTTGAGGAGACTACCTCGCAGGAGGAAGGTAGTCAGACTCAGCGACACACTGGCGCTTAGGCACCCAAGTATGTTTTTTTTACCCCTATATGCTTTATTTTGTTTTGACTTTGTGCATTGGGGACAATGCACATCTTTTTTGATGGAGTGTGGGTAGTTATGGGGCTCAATAAAGTCTGAGTAGCCTGGGTCCATAACTATCTTAATTTTTTACTCTCGGGGTTTTCTTGCCTTTGTTCTTTTTCCCCATGGATATTTGCTTTCTATTGAACCAGCATGTTTAGGATGTTTATAGAGTATTTGTAGCATAAAGTATCAATATTTTTGGCACTAAGATGTTTTTGTGTTTTGTTTGAAAAATGATACCCACCAAAAATTTAGATTAATAGTTACATAGCAACCATGCATGTTTAGGTGTGTGACAATGTTTGTTCTAATAATTGAGATAAAAAGACTGATCTGAGAGTCTTTTGTTGATGATGTATGCAGTATGAGCTTAATTTGCTAGATTCATGTGTATTTTGCTATTTCAAAACTTGCCCAGTTACCCTATGTTAGATTTTAGATTAATTGGAACAGGAAAGCATCTTAGGTCATTGTTCTTAATAGTCCACTTAGCCTAAAATGACCAACCAAAAGTATGATAGAATCCCTTGTTCCTAATGTTTGAGCCTAATATGTACCTATTTTTAAGCACATGATTAACATAGCCTTGTTTGTTGTAAAATCCTAAAATTGTCTTTTGGTCCTTCTTTGAACATTGTGCACCTTGACTGAGGCAAAAATCTTAAGTTAAGGGTGGCTAGCAAAAGTGGCCCTAGTCCTGAGGACGGATATTGTGCACCTCAACACAGGCCAAAATCTTAAGTTGAGGGTGACTGGTGTAAGGTTGAAACACACAAATAAGAGAGTGAATTAGTGATATAGATGAAAAAAGGAAAAATCATGTACTGGGTACAAGAAAAATAAGTGATGCCTTAGTTATGAGCTAAAAAGCAAAATGAAGTGTGGCAACAAGGCAAAAAGATGTAAAATGAAAAGAAAGCACACAGAAAAGCTTGAATGTATGATAAAAGGAGAATAAGGTAAAAATAACATAGTTGGTAGGGCACAACTATAGAAAAACATGGTGTCAACGCCTTTAGTCACTGTGTTCCAATAGTATCATACCAAAGCCCCCCTGAGCCTATGTTACAAGACTAGGAAGTCCTATAGTGACCCTATTCTAGTTAGTTGAAGTTCTTAGTCATGAGTATAAGGGCAAGCCTATAATATTAGACATGATGCATGAATATCCTTTGTGAGAGTGAGTGACTTTGCGCAGTCCCTAGGTTATACAAGAAAACATCATCGAGTGTCAAATATGAGAGTTCAATCTTTGAGTGCACTTGCATTGCATTGTTAGCACTACACTTCTTTAATGATTGTGGATCATTGATAATACCTTACTTTCTATGGTTGTGTTGTCACATGCACCAGGGTGTATTGGTTTGCTAGATAGTTATGTCATCTTGTTTTGAAAAGTTGGTGTGGGTGTTTGAGTTTGAGATTTATGAGATCTATGCCATTAGGTTGACGTCTGTGTGTTACTATATTATCTATGCACATTGACTCCATTACTTGAGAAAAAGCGACAATTTTATGTTGAGGGTGTTGATGTGCTGCCAAAATACAACACTTTTGATGCTTAAAACTTGGAATTTTGTCTGTTCTCAAGGCGATGTTAGTTTTTTTATGTGTTTTTGTGTTTATATTTGCAGGATTACAGGTTGTCCTTGATTTTGTGTAAAATTGCAGAAGTTGCTGATGTTTACTGGTATATGAGACCCTTTACGAGTCATAGATCATTCTACGTGTCGTAGGGTGTTTTGTGAAAAATTCCACTGAAGGGCTATTTTTTGAAAATTATTCTAGAACATATAGATGATCCATAGAAGGTATTACGAGTTATTGAACAAGTTTCATGCCTAGAGGATCAATGATTTAGACTTTCTAAAGTTTCATTAGTAGACAAAACCCCCTTTTATGGATCGTAAATTACTTTATGAGTCGTAGCAGGGTGTCATACAGTTGAACTCAAAATTTCCAACAGCTGAGTATGAGACCGAAATTAAGAGCTGTGGAATGCAATACAATCCTTAAACCTCTTTCGTATGACATGCTGACCAGTTATCCTATTCTGTTTAGAACATGTATTTTACTTATTATAAATAGGTTTTTAGGGTACTTTTGAAAATTTTTCGCCCAATACTCAGAGAACTCAGTAATTAGAGAGAGAAAATTGTAAGACCATATTGGAGAGTCTGTGACAAAACTTGTGTTTGAATTTCTTATTTAAGCTTGTGATTATTCTTGAAGTTGGATTTGCTTGTTGTTAATTTTATTGTGTAAGTGTTCAATTATGTTTTCTCAATCCATAATTCTTGAATTTACACAAAGCATGAGTAGCTAAATCCACAACTAGGGTTGTGGGAATAATGAAGAATTAACAAAGTGAAACAAGATAATTCACAATTCTTGGAAGGTGTATATGCATGTATTAATTAACTCTCTTCATTTTGCATGTTTTCTAGTGGTGGACAACATTAGCTCCTGCCTAGAGTTACTAATTGGACTAAGGTAGTAATGAATAGGAAAAGAGATTAATTAACAGGATTCGATTGTTGTGTTCTCGTATAATCAACTATGCTGGGCCAAGGGGAGGTTATATTGGGACTAATAGATAAGGGTTAGTAATGCACACTATGGAGATGGGCAAAGTTGCATTGTAAGATTAATCTCTCACCTTTGATCAAAGGGCTTGGTGAACATAACTTACTATCCTGTATGTTATACACTAGAAAAGAATTAGGTTATCTGGTGATTCTGAGTTGGGGAATCATGGGGAACAACATACCCCAGTTTTTCTCCATATTGACTTCTCTCTTGTGATAGTTAGTTTAGTTGTATTTTCCATTGATTAGTGCAAATTCTCCCCCTTTGGGGAAGTAAGTTGGTTAACCATTTGAATTGCAATCAGTGAATTCTTTTGAGTCTATGTGTTCTCTGTGGGTTCGACCATAACCTTTGTTAGGTTCTATTTCTTGACAATGACCACTTTATTCTCTTAAAAAGAAGTGTAACATGGGCGACATTAGCTTCTACTAACATTATAAGGATACAGGCTAAGTTCTAATGGAATAAAGAGATCGAGCTAGGAAGAAACTGGTTGACAAAACATTGGTGGTTGCTATTGATGCCACGAGCCCGGCACTGTTCAGCTAGCCCCAAGGAAGGTATATCTTTTTCCTCTCTCTCATTATCCTTTTGTTTTACTCCACTCCCATATACTAAGGCATAGGCTAAGCTCTAGCTAAGGATGACCAACACACGATCACTAAGGCAACTATCTGGAGCATCGAACAATTAGACAAAGCGACTGACGTTTGTGCTACTCGAGTTTGCTCTTTCTTGCCCAAGTTGGTTGAGACAGCCATAGCCAATGCATTAGCCCACATATTAAGGCTGAAAATAAGCTAAAGGAGTTGAGTGAGACACATAAACTGAGGATGTATAGGCTTGAGGTGATGCTTGAGGATCATGGAAAAGAGTTTGCTAGTTTGAAGGAGAAGGTGAATGCTATAGAGATGAAAGAAGGTGGTGTGATGGCTCATCATCCATAAAACGTGACATTAAATGTTTGAAGATAGAGGTGGAATCCTTGAAGTCGATGGACATGAGTTCATTCTGGGATGGATTGGAGATGCCACCTAGACTTGACATAAATGTGGCTCCAAAAGATGTAATGGGTGTTGATGCTCCGGGTGAGGATGATCAAGAAGTTAATGTAGTAGGCACCTCGAAGACCGATGAAGAAGACTTGGGAGTTGAGCCAAGACAAGCAGATCTTGAAGAATTAAAGTGGTTATAAGATGAGATCATGGACTCAGTGACAAAGGATTCCCTCAAAGACACATCCATGATCGGCACTTCAAGTGTACATAAGCCCGAGCTCGTGAATCCGTTGATTGATTTGGAGAGTTCACCATAGGATGTGGATTTGATGCCCCCATTACCACTTCTTCAACTCAACCACCAATCCCACAGTAGGATTGACTATGTGCATGGGGATTCTATTACTCATTCCTTCCTTTTTACTCTTGTTTGATGTTGTTCTTGCACATTGTGAACAATGTTCTTTTTTTAAGAAAGGGGTGAGCATTTAGAAGCCCCCTATATCTGTTGATGATGATTATTAGTTGTTTTTATGTTTGGATGAGATGATTGTATGCTAATGTTTGTTGATGGAAATGTGAGATAATTTTTAAATTTTGTTTGTAATTATTATTTTATTTTGGTTTATAATAGATTAGTAGTTATTTTAATTTTCTTCTTTTTTGACTTGAATGGACGAATGATTGTTAATGATGTCTATAATTTGTGGCAAACCCCATGCATATGTGAAAAGCCATCCAAATGCGAATATTGTGTCTCTAGTCCTTAGCGATTCAAGTACTGATAGTTCATATCTTTGATTCGGATGGTGCCATGGATGAAGAACATGTACTAGAACGCTGATATTGTAATACCCCACAAGTTGAAAGATTGGATCAAGGCTAGAAATTTTATTTCCGGGAGAAATTTTTGCAAATATTCATATTTAGTAAGGATGAAACAAGGTTGGACATGGCTTTTCAAAGTACTTTTGCCAAGGGTACTTTCCAAAGAATTCCTTCACGAGCAGTGGAAGGCATCAATGGTCGTGAAAGGTCTCGTGGAGGCTGCCTTAGGATAAAAAAAGGGGTTGTCCAGTAGAGGGTCCACACCACGTACCGTGGTGCACTTCATGGCTTATGAAGTACTTTCATGATGATGCCAATGCGACCTTAAAAGGTTCATTTAACTTAGGATAGTCCGTTAACCTCCCAAATCAGTTCTAAGCTCTACATACACTCCGTAACGCTCAGTCGCTCATTCATTCATTCAAATGGTTTCCGAATCCTCTTTTCTACCTCTAATCAGTGGATCCCCATAAAACCCTCAAGTACAAGATAATTTCAGCATCAAGCCTTCAATCCAAGCATATGTATGTGTATTATGGTCATTATAGAGATCGTACATCAAGGTAAGTCCAAAAGAATTTCATTGGCTATGTTGTTCGCATGAACCGACATAACGCTCAACTTCAAATGGCCATATCTCTTAGCACAAAAATAATCTGGTGACCCTCGACCTACCAAATTGAAGTTATTTTAATTAGATTTCCAACGCATCAAATTTCACCTAATTCCGACTTAGAGCAATAAGTTTTCCCGATTTCCATAAAACCTTTCAATGCAGGACCTACGAGCTTTCACGACTCGTGAAAAGCTTCATGGCCAGTATAACCATCCATGGTATTTTCTAGATAAAATTGTAAGACTCATGGTATTAAGATATTTTTGATAATTTGGCCCATCCCTAAGGCTTTTTAAGTCCTTTAGGCCCCTCCCCCTTTTTTCACTCCTAAACATCTCCTATACTAATTCTAACACATCATTCAAGCTTTACACTTAGTTTCTTTCATCACTCGTAAGAATTTCTCTACAAGTCACTCCTTCGAAGGGCTAAAGCTAGGGATTTTTATGTGGGCTGCTAAGATCAAGTTTAATTCATCTTAATCTTCCTAATTCTTTAAGGTATGTGTGGATTATTCATGATTCCCTTTCAATCATGAAGCCCCAAGTTCTATGTCTTCAAACTTATGATTTCAAAGTGTGATTTGCAAATGGGTCTTTCAATTAGCATTGCAATTTATTGAAATTGAGCTTTGAGATGAATTTAGTTATTGATTTACTACACGTTTAAGCCTTATTATTATGATTTCCATGGATTTTATAAAAACTGAAAATACATGACCCTTTCTGTGATGAATGTATGCATGGGTTATTTCAAGTATGATTATTGTTAATTTCTTCATGGATTACAAATGTTTTATTCTTATGAACATGTTGTGAGTGTGAATTACATGTGCTCATGCTTTACTCTCCCTTCCCATGCCATGATCATGCATGAACTAGGCTTATCCATGAGAATTTGGCTATGAATGATCGTCATGCTCAGGATACACCTATATTTCAAGGTCAAATCAATCGTCAATAGTAAAAAACTAACCAAGGTTAGTGTCGAATCCCAATGGAATACAAAGACTTTGACAATCTTGGTTCATCAATAATCAACTCAAACATAAATAACTAAACTAATAAAAAGGAGAAACAATCAAATTGGAGAGAAACTTTGGTAATTGTGTTCCCCATGATTCACTAACTGAAATACTCCGGATAATGCAACTTTAATTGGGACATTGAATGCAGGACGGTAATTTAGGATATTCCATCCCTCTTCCGAAGGTGAAGGTCAAATTTCACTATAGCACTTGGCTGGCTACCATAGTTTGCCAAACTAACCATTGCCTATTGTCCCAGTCAACTTCTCCTTGGCCGGGTCTTGTTGATTAGACGAGAACACATCAATAGAATTCTATTAACCATTCCCTTTTCCTATTCATCACTAACTAGGCCGGTATCATGACACTAGGTGGGGTTCAATGTTGCCACCATTGAACAACATGAAAAATGAAAGGAAATTGATAATACGTGTAAATACCCAACTCAAGAAGTGCAAATAATCCAGGTTTTCCTAGTTAACTACTCATGGTTCCCACAACCCCAAGTTGTGGGTTTAGCTACTCATGACTTGGGAAAACAAACAAACAATGAATAAAGAAAACACAGTTGGTAGCTTACCCAAGAAGAATGAAGAACAATAAAACCATATCTGAGTTTAGAATCACTAGAGTGAATGATAAAGTTGATCCACAAGTGAATCCAATCTCCAAATTTGAGTCTTCAAAGAAAACCCTAAAAATATACTCACTATTCTCTCTCAAAAACTATCTACAAAACTCAAAAATGATGAAAAACTATGAAGGTTGCTTTCCAAGAACCTAGAAAATATTATTCATACTATTTAAAAACTAGTCCCTAAAATAAATGGAAAAACTAGTCGGAGTCAGCTACGGCTCGCAGTTACGACTCGTAATGTGCCATACGAGTCGTAGTCGGGCTTTCGTGGTCAGTATTTTACATTTTGGACTTCACTTCCATGGTACCTTTATGAGTCGTAGTCTGTTTTATGACACCTAGTGCCTTTTCATAATCCACACTTGCATTTCTTGGTCCAGTCTTGATCAACAGTGTAATTTGCTATGAGGCCACCCTTGACGAGTCGTGGAGGGACTACGACTCGTACCTGGAACTTATATGGATGAACTCCAAATTTTCAGACTTTGCTTTTGAATACAGGAACATGACACAAGACTACCTCTATGAGTCATAGGCTGGGCTACGACCCATATAGGGTCCCATATGGCCTAAAAAATCAGCAAAATCTGCAACTTTCCCTAAATTAAGCCAACCTATATTTTTTGCAAAAACAAACACAAAAACACATAAAAACGATAAAAGTCGCATTGAGAACATGCAAAATCCTAGGTTTTAGGCATCAAATGTTCTGTATTTTGACAGCACATCAACACCCTCATCTTAGAATTGTTGCATGTCCTCAAGTAACGACTTAATCATGTTAGATAATAAAGCAACACATAGCAATTAACTCGATGACATATACCATACTCAAATCCAACTCAGGTATCCATAACAGTTTTTTCAAAACAAGATCATGTAGCTATATAGCAAACCATATCATATTGATACATTTCATAACATAACTATGACAAGCAAAGGGATATCAACAATTTACAATCACTAAAATAGTAAAATATTGACAATGCAACACAAATGCCCTCACAAGAAAGATGTCCCTCTTAACACTCAATGAAGATTCAAGAATTTAACTATGGGACTATGTAAGCATACTCACTCTCACAAATGACATTCATGCATGATGACCAATATCATAGGCCTGCCCGCATAGTCATAACCCGGACTATTGACTAATTTGGTTAGGATAACTTTAGGACTTTATAAGCTTGTAATGTAGGCTCATGGGACTTTGGTATGGCATTTTGGAAAATTAGTGACTAAAGGCCAACTTTTAACCACGCTTTTAAAGACTTTCACCTCACCAAATCAATCATTCTCAACTTACTCTCCCTTCCTTTTCAGTTTCAAGATTTTCTAGGTATTTTCTATTGATTTTTCATCTTGTGCCTTATTTTCAAACTTTTTTTGCTCTTTCAGCTAAGTCTAAGGCATCTTTTCTCTTTTTCTTTTACCAGGTATATGACTTTCTACTCTTTTACTTCAAATTCCCAACTTACCCACTCATTTTTGTTAATTTTCCCCTACACCGGCCACCCTCAACTTAGGCTTTTCGCCTATGGTGATGTATACAATATCAAATCCCTAAACCAGAGCCACTTTTGGTAGCCACCCTCAACTTAGACATTTTGTCTAAGTCAAGGTTCCCAATTCTCAAGGATAGACCAAGGCCAATATCAAGGTGTTTCACTAAATAAGGCGAGGCAAGTTAGGTGTTAACAAAGAAAAAGGTACATGTAAGGCTCAAATATTTGGAACGAGGGATAAACTCTTTCATTTAGTTGGTTATTTAGGCAAAAGTGGACTAATTCAAAGAATAAGTGTTTAAGATCCCTTCCTAATCCATGTAATATCTAGTCCAACTTAAAGTAACAAGGCAAGTTCTGAATCAGTACACAAGGCATGAATACAAAAAAATTAGCTCACACACACATGGCATTGCACACATAGCTAAGAAAAACCCCCAGATCATGCTTTATGTATCAACTTGCCTTTACTTAGTCAGAACAAACATTGCCAAATCATTCAAACATGCATGATTTAAACATCGCTATTAATCAACAAAATTTTGATTGATACCAATTTTTCAAAATATTTCATAAATCATCAAAAACAAGATACATGTCATAAGTTCAACTATTATATACTACAAATATTATCTAAAACAACATATAAATGTTGGTTCAACAAAAAATAAATATCCCCGAGGAAAAAAAACATAGGCAAGAAAATCTCGTGATCAAAATTTAAGTAGCTATGGACTAAAAGGTGCTCAGACTTCACCCTAGTCCATAGTCACCCACATCCCATCGAAAGAAATATGCATTGTCCTCAATGTACAAAGTCAAAATCAAAATAAATACAAGCATTCAAAAAGCAAACACATCTTGGTGCCTAAGCACTAGTCTTTGGCTGCCTCTGATCATCTCTCTTCGGCACCGCAGCTGCACTGGATGAGCCAATTGTCACGCCCCAAAGTCCTGTAGGGCCGACCGGCACCGGTTGCTGATACGGCTCGGGAAAACCAACCTGTAACTGTATGCGTTCTATACATATTATAAGGGGTTTCTACCTTTAACATGCCTTAAGCAGATAAACAGTGAAAACTAGTCAAAAGGAAATGCATATGACTAGGTCGTTGGGGCCATGGTGTTTAAAGTACGAGACATGACTTCACTTCCACTTTACATATTCTACAAAGCCTCTAAATAAAGAGAAACATCTGACAAGGGTTGGGACAGGCCCCGCCTCAACTAATTGTACAATATAAACATAAGCTCTAGACATGTACAAAGCCCCGAAGCAACCTGGAGCTTGGTGACAGCAATTGAATATCCTATACTCCTACTGGGGAGATCTACTTGCACCTGTACCTGCAGCATGAAATGCAAGTCCCCCGTAAGGGACGTCAGTACG
>JAPFFP010045163.1:0-11845 GCA_026153255.1 Solanum medicagineum | reverse complement strand
CTTTATGATGATGAAAGAGATGCATATATGTGTTGATTTTCATGAATGGCATCTATAGTGTTAGAAGTTGATCAATTTCCTCGTTCGGGGGATAGTAGGCCCGAACTACCATGTTGGGGGGGTTATGTACCTCAATTGCCTCACTCTAGAGGTAATAGGCTTACATTTGCCTAGGTCGATAGGTAATAGGCCTGTGCAACATTGTTGGGGGATTTGTACGTCAATTGCCTCACTCGGGAGGTAGTAGGCCCATGCAACCATGTTGAGGGGTTTGTACCTCATCCGCGTAGCTTGGAGGGTGGTAGGCCCATGCAACCAAATTAGGGGGTTTGTACCTCGATTGCCTCGCCAAGGAGGTGGTAGGCCTTGGTTACTAATCATGTTCTCTACCTACACATGTAATATGTGTTACGTAAGCATATTTTACTATAAGGATCATTAATGTATGCCATATTGCTATATGCTCATTTATTGCCTAAATATGCATTTCGATTATATTTTCTATCTCATGTTGCATTGCATCCTACATACTTACTACATTTAAATGTACTAACGCATACTCTATGTCTACATGATGTTACCATGTAGGGATTGGAGCACCACTTGATCACCCTCCTCCTCCACATGGCTAGTACGTTTTCCCTCAAAGCAAGTTGGTGAGTTCTCAAATCCGAGGACATACTTCTCATGATTATGCTACGTATTGACTCCTTTATGTTGGCTACTTATGACTATGAGTGAGCCCGGTTGCTTGTCTTGGCCCCTGCTAAGTTCTGTTTAGATGTGTTGTTGGACAAGTATGTAGTGATGCAAAGAGCTTTGACTCTCTTTGACTCTTTTGATGTTTTATGATATGAAAGATGTCCCATAGCTCTAGTTATCCTTATTTACTATTTTTTGTCATTGTTTTATTGCTTCTGCAACCAAAGATATCTAATGATATGTTAAGAGGCTTGCTTGGGGTCCCTACGGGTTCACCATACGCCGTGTCATGTCTAGGCCCTAGGCTTGGGTCTTGAAAAACTTGGTATCAGAGCAATATGTTGTTAATGGTCCTCTACATCCAACACAATGCGTGAATTAGAGTCTTTTTCATGGTTGTGTTGTGCACCACAACTATGAGTCAGAGGCTATGAGACATTTTAGGTAATGTTTCCCTTCTTCTTACTCTATGTCGCGCTATAGAAATTAAGGTAAGGTTCCCCCCCTTCCCCCAACGATTGTTCTTTGCTATGCTAGATCATTACACAAGAGAAAGAAGAGCCCACACACCCAGGAAAACTAGCTCATGGGGAGCTCCGAGATGCTCTCACTTTGCTAGCTCAAGTTGTGTCTAACCAAGCCAACCAAGGGGCCCAAGCCCCTCATTCTCCTACTCCAGCATCTCGAGTGAGGAACTTTATGGGGATGAACCCACTGGAGTTCTATGGGTCTAAAGTGGATGAGGAGCCTCAAGAATTTGTGGATGAGGTTCACAATGTATTGGCTATCATAGGATTGAGGTCGGAAGAGAAGGCGGAGTTGGTGGCTTACTAAATATGGTACACTCAATGGAAAGAGGAGAAGGGGAACAACAATGTGGTTATATGGGAGGAGTTTAAGGCGGCTTGCCTCAACCAATTCTTTCCTCTTGAGCTTAAAGAGGCCAAAATGGTGGAGTTCATGAATTTGAAGCAATGATCTATGAGTGTGAGGGAGTATGCCCTCAAGTTCAACCAACTCTCAAAATATGCTCCACACTTGGTTGCCGACCCAAGGTCTAGAATGAACAAGTTCGTGATGGGTGTATCTGACATGGTGAGTGAGGAGTGTCGATCCGTTATGTTGATTAGTGACATGGACTTATACCACTTGATGACTTATGCCGAACAAACAGAGGAGGAAAAGTTGAGGAAGAGAAAGGGTCATGAGGTCAAGAAGGCCCGTTTGGATGGTAAGTTCCAAAGTAGCAAAAGTGGCTGGTTTCATCAAGGCCAAAGGCCTTCTTATACTTCTAATAGGAGGTTTGCAAATGACATCCCAAGGGCCTAAGGTGATGGTGGTGCGAGTCCTAATGAAGAGTGTCCAAGATGTGGTAAGGGTCATGGTGGCCCATGTTTGAGGGCTACTAATGCTTGCTATAGTTATGGGGAAGTATGCCATAAGATAATGTATTTCCCTCGTAATCGGAACAAGGGTAAGGATGTTTTCCATCAAGTTCGGGGTGCTAATGCTGTTCCTTTGGGTAGAGGAGGCCAACAAGGTGGTGCCCCAATGAATAATCAGTTTTATGCTCTTCATGGGAGGCAAGGGGTTGATAAGGTTCCCGATGTCATCACCTGTATGTTAAAATTCTTTGATTTTGATGTGTATATATTGATATACCTGGTTGCTACTCTTTCTTTTGTTACTCTTCTTATTGCCAAAAGGTTTCATGTTGAGCCCGGATATGTCTACTCCTATTGGTCTATCTATTGTTGCTAGAAAGGTCTATAAAAATTGTCCCGTTTGCATCCTGCATAAAATATTGCCTTTTGATCTTGTTGAGTTAGATATTATTGATTTGATGTTATTCTTAGAATGGATTGGGTGCATGCATATTATGCCTTTATAGATTGTAGAACTCGTAGGGTCAAATTCCAATTCCCAAATGAACCCATCCTTGAGTGGGAGAGTCATGATGTGGTGGTCAAGGGTACGTTTACAGATGTGATTAGAAATTGGCTTAAACCATTGACCCAATCGGACATTAGAAGCTTCTTGGGCTTAGCGGGTTACTTTTTGTGGTTTGTGAGTGGGTTCTCTTCTATTGTTTCTCCTATGACTAAGTTGACTCAAAAGAAGGCTAAGGTTGTGTGGAATGATGAGTGTGAAAAGAGTTTCCAAACCTGAAGGATAAGCTTGTGTCCGCTACCTATCTTGTCTCTACTGGAAGGGTTAGAAGGGTTTGTTGTGTATTGTGATGCCTCTTGGATTGGTTTGCGTTGTGTTTTGAGGTAAAATGGTAAGGTGATAGCCTATTCTTCTAGGCAACTCAAAGTGCATGAAAAGAATTATCCTACTCATGATCTTGAATTGGCCACCGTGGTATATGCTTTGAAAATTTGGCATCATTATTTGTATGGGGTACATGTTGATGTGTTCCCCATTCATAAGAGTCTCCAATATGTCTTCACTCAAATAGATCTCAACTTGAGACAAAGAAGGTGGTTAGACTTCTTAAGGATTATGATATGAGTGTGCATTATCATCTCGGTAAGGCTAATGTTGTGGCGGATACTTTTCGTAGGGTGTGTATGGGTAGCAGCTCATGTTGATGATTGGGGAAAGGAGGTGGATAGGGAGGTTCATCGGTTGGCTAGATTAGGAGTTAGGTTGGAAGAGGTAGATAATGGTAGCATTGTGGTTGTTGATGGTTCAAAACCTTCCTTGGTTGATGAAGTAAAAGCAAAGCAAGATCTTAATCCCTCTTTGTTAAATTGAAGGCCTTGGTGAAAGACGACAAGGTAGAGGTTTTCTCCTAAAGGGTAGATGGTGCCCTTAGGCACCAAGGTAGGTTGTGTGTGCATTGTGTTGGGGATTTGAGAAAGAATATTCGTGATGAGGTTCATAATTCTTCCTATTCTATTCATCTTGTTTCTTCAAAGATATATAATGATTTGAGGGATGTGTCTTTGTTGGGTTATTTGAAGTAGGAGATATCTTTGTTGGGTCCAGATCTGGTTATGGAGGCTATGGAGAAGGTAAGGTTAATTAGAGAAAGGTTGAAAACAACCCAAAGTTGTCAAAAGTCCTATGCTGATGTGAGGAGGAAAGCCGCTTGAATTTAAAGTTGGTGATCGGGTCTATTTGAAGGTGTCACCCATGAAGGGTGTGGTTTGTTTTGGTAATAAGGGTAAATTAAGCCCAAGATTTGTGGGTCCTTATAGGGTGTTATGGAGGATTAGTAAGGTGGCCTATGAGTTGGAGTTGCCTAGTTGATGTGCTGTCGAAATACAACACATTTGGTGCCTGAAACAAGGGATTTTGTGAGTTTTTAAGTGTTTTGATGTGTTTTTGTGTTGATCTTGCCAAAAAGTTAGGTTGTCATGTTTTTAAAAAACAGTTGTAGATTTTGCTAAAGTATAGGCCATACGAGCAAACTTATGAGTCGTAGCTCAATCTACGAGTCGTAGAGTGGTGTCAAAGCAACAGAGACCAAAATTAGAAATCTGCCAAGTGAAGGTCACTCTTACGAGGACATACCATAAGTCGTAATAGACACTACGACTCATATAGGTGGACTCATAGCAAGAATCAGAGAGCCAAAATGTTGCACTAAAAATTGAAGACCAAGACTACGAGACAAACAAATGACTTGCAGCTCAAGCAACGACTCGTACCTATGAGTCATAGCAGTTTAGTCTAAGATGCCAAGGACCTGATACGAGACCCCGACTACAACTCATAGGTCATCCTACGAGTCCTAACTACGAGATTTATGAGTGTCCGGCTACCTTTTCTGTTTAAATTTTAGGGTTATTTTGTAAAAACTATATATAGTTTAAGTTAGGTTTTCGAGAGGGAGTTCGACTAGTAGATAATCTACCATAATGTTTTGAATCTTCTCTTAGTTTTTATGGTAGTTTATTGCTCTCTATTGGAAAACCCATTTTAGGGATTGCAAATCTTACCTTGTACTCATTGTGGAGCAATCAAGCTTGTGAGTTTGGAACTTGTGGTGTCCATTCTCTTCATTGTTATTGGTAAAACTCTCAACTATGTCTATCATGTGCATTTTTGTGTGTTTTGCTTTAGCCATGAGTAGCTAAGCACCTACAACTTGGGGTTGGGGAAACATGGGTAGTTGACTTGAAATAACCTAGGTTTCTTGCATTTCTATGATTGGGGTTTTGCATGTATTATCTATTTCCCTTCGTTTTTATTGTTGTTTGCTGGTGGCCAACACCAAACCTTGCCTACTATTACGATCATGACCAAGGTAGTGACGAATTGGAAAAGTGCAGTAGATGACAGAATTCGATTGATGTGTTCTCGTATAATCAACCAAACTTGACCAAAGAGAGGTTGACTGGGACTATTGGTACTGGTTAGTTGGAACGCAATGGTGACAACCAAGCGCCTGGTGAAATTCAACCTTCACCTTTACAAGAGGCCTGGAAGAACCTAAGTTACCGTCCTGCATGCAAATCACCAATTGTAGTTATGGTATCTATGACAATCGAGTCGACGAACCATGGGGAACACAATTCCCAAGTTGTCCCCCAAATTGAGTTTTGCTTGCATTATAGTTAGTGTTTATTTATTTTGTTTTTGAATCACAAACCCCCCTTATTGTGATTGTAGTCGTAAATACTAGAAATGATTAGTTGTGAAGTCTTGTAGTCAAGCCCTACATTCCCTATGTATTCGATCCTAACCTCGGTTAGGTTAATTGCTGACAATGACCGCTTTCTTATTGGAGTGTGAACATCATCCGAAATTATGGTGCTGTTGCTGGGGAAAACATCTAGTTTATGAGTTGATTTCACTACTAGTTAGTTCTAGTGTTGATTTCTAGAGTCTCATGTATTTTACTTTTTCTATTTGTTTTTGTTAGAGATTCTAGGTGCAGGTTGGCTGGCATTATGATTCAACAAAAGCTTTATATTTCAAGCGACTTTTTGGAAGCTATGCTAAGCCGCACCCTATTTTATGGGCAAAGGTCTGAAGATCCCCAAAGTCATGTAAAAAATTTCACTCAAATGATGAGGGAGGTCCCTTGGGAAAAGACATCCTGCTTGGAAGGCCATGGCTCTTCAAGTTTTCCCCATGACACTATAGAATGAGGCTGCAGAATGGTGGTCAATCCTCCCACCTGATGTTTGCTCAAGCAAGGGGGTAAGTATAGAGAGTCTTCCTCATGCACTTTTATAAGAATTCCAACAAAAAAAAGCTACAGAACAATATCTGTAACTTCAAAGAGTGCCAGGAGAACCTTTGGTAGTGGCTTGGGAGAGATACAAGGAGTGGTTGCTAGAGAATTAGAACCATGGTATGACTGATGATGAATTGGTGGCTAGCTTCTACTGTGCACTAACTTCTGAACAACAAAGCCAAGCTGAGCATTGTTTGGAGGGGACTATTGGGAGTTCATAAGATGACCATCTAATGATATCATTGAGATTATGGACAAGTTATCCGCAGTTGCCCAAGTCTACCAACCCCTTCAAGGGAAAGCCAGACTAACCACTAGTGCGTCTACGAGAGCCTCAACTTAATCCAAAAGCAAAAATGTTGCACACTAGATGAGGTTACACCACAACATTATATCACTAATAAACTGACCTGGATTGAGCATATGCTTGAACAAGTCCTGATCAGGGTGAATGAGCAAGATGACATTGTCAGGGAGATAAAGTTTGACGTCCTCAAATGTAATTACAAAGTGGAACAACAAATTGTATCGATGCAAAGTCTGGGTGAAAGGATTGAGCAGCTCGTTGAGCAACTAGAGGTAGTGCAGGATGAACAAAGGAAAAGTAGAAGAAGCAGTGATGGAATGCATGGAGAAGTCTAATTATTTATGATGACAAAGTCAAGCCACAAAGTTAAATAAGGTGCTTCTTAGGAGGCAACCCAAGGATCTTTTGTGTGTTGTTTTATTTTGAGATAGATTATCGTACTTTTATTGTTGGTTAGTAAGTTAATATTGTTTTGTGACTGTTGAGACTTTGAAATAGTTGTATCAATTGCATTTTGGTGTATTTTAGGTAATAGAGTGCAGGAACAAACCAAGTACTGAAGAACAGAAAAATTTGGTTCAGATGTAGCTCATACGAGCAGACCTACGAGTGTTAGTGAATGTTAAGACTTGCAATCATGCCTCGTAGTGGGGAACACTATGAGCTGGCAGACACACTATGAGCCAACCTTATGATTCATAGGCTCCATATGAGTCGTAAGTGGGATTCGTAGTGTTCAGTTATGAAGTTGAAATTTTCCTAAGTGTTGAGTATGCTACGAGATTGGGACCAAGGAGTCGTATGACGTCATATTAATCGTAGTCGGGGTCTTGTAAGACCAATCTGTAGAATTTCAAAAGGCAAACCATTTTGAATGTTAAGAGACTAACATCTATTGGCTCTTCATGTCCCTTTATGAAGCGTCCCCTTTCAGTCTATAACTTCCCTCGTAATTCCCTTTCACTATTTCATTCATCTTTACATCTTTCACCCACTAAAATTCCCCAGCAAGTGGATTGAGCACTAAGGACTCTTCCATTTTTTTTCTTCTCATCATTCATTCACTCACTTATCAGGTAAGTTCTCCCAGTTAAATTCAGTATATCTTTAAAAAAATCCTTGTCTTATGGATGATTGAATGAAGGCCTCAAGATCATGATCTGTATAACCATGTTATAGTACCTGTGATAGTAAGAAGAATGTGGTATACAATTTTTTATGTCTTTGTAAACAGTTGTGTCTTAAATTCTGTCATTGTTTGTTGGTTTTGATATCTCATATTATGACCATGTCCTTTTGTGGTGTATTTTATGAATCATAAGGAAGATCACGGGGGATTGAAATTGTTAGGTTGAGGGGTGTTGTGGTATATCTTCTATAGGCGTTACTGTTGATAATTTTAGAGGGATTTTGAATTGTTGGGGAGAACTTCATGCTTGGTTTTAACACGTTTGGTAATGAATGGTACTTATGTTTGCTGCTATATTGCATATGTTTTTGTGGTTGGAACTAATGCCTTTTCAATTTGGTGTTGGTTTCGGTGGAAAGGTTAGAGACACCCAAAGGGCTCTCTATTTTCTGCTACGAGGACCCACTATGAATCGTAGTGGCCCTTCGTAGAATCGCGTAGTCATCCATGGTTCCTTAATCCTTCCATATGAGATTCACCTATGACTCACAGCACCTATTATGAGTCATAATGGTGGTCCCATAACCCAGATCTGAATTCTCTAAATGTCTTTAGAATGAGATATGAGTCAAGACTATGACGCGTAGGTAACCCTACGAGTCGTACCTGTACTTCGTATCAGCAACCTTGAACCTGGTCTAGTCTTTTTTATATTTTATTATTAGTTATTTGATTGTTTTATGTGTTAGCTAGTTGGTACAAGACATCATGGTACTCAAGCTTTGGTTTATAGTGGATTTGCATAGACAATGTCTCCAAGAAGACGAAGAGTTGTTGCCCCGTCCCTAGGACACCAACTGAGAGATGAGTCCTACGAGGATGAGCAATCAATTGAAGAGATGAATGTGATCTTGAGGAGAATGTGCCTGTAACAGGAGCACAATCAACCAAAGTACTGAGGGATGTGGATAGCTCCTCCCAGTCTGATGAGGAAAATGAAGAAGACGGTTCAGATAATGATGACTCCAGTTCTAACTCTGGTTCTCTTGAAGTTTCTCAAACTCACCAAGAAGAGATTGTTCTCCACCACTAGTTGATTCTTCTTACACCGTCACCTTCACTGATCCTCAAAACATAAGAGGGTGTGTCCTGGGAATCAAAGAGATCTATGATAAGGGATTGGAACTTAAAGGTCAGAGGAGGCCAGTTCGGAGATTTCATGAGGAGGCAAGGTTGAAAGATTCAGGGCTGAATAGTGTGCTAGGGTTAGAAGCTTATATTGACCGCCATGGGTTAGGATGATTATCACAAATGCTGGGGAAGTGCACTTCTTACCTGGTCCAAGAAATCTATGCCTCTTACTATGCTACTAGACGAGGTAACCTTCCGAGGCTCATGAAGCCCATTAAGGCACCACGGCTGAGTAAAGTCATGGTCATGGGTGAGATAGCTGACATCTTAGTTGAGACTATTCGAAGGGTGCAATTCAGACCTAATTATGGAGTCCTACGATCCACAATAGAATATGAACATATGATGGCAGACATGAGGAAAATAGTTAATTAGAATGATGCCGGGCTGAAAACGGAGTTATTGAGGTGGATAGTAGGCCAAATTTGCTAAGAAGGTGTTGAGCCAATATAGGTTAGAGACCATACTAAACATATTCTGAAGGCCAATCTCTTATTTAGGGCAAAGTTTTGGTGGTCTTTTATCCGAATGCACATCAGGCCCATATTCACGGATAATGTGATCACATTAGAGAGGGTCATTTTTTTGGCAAGCATCTTAGCAGGGTATAAAATTGATTGGGCTGACATTTTGGCAGAACAGATCCACGAGTCAGCAGTCCGCACCCATCAAGCATTTCCATTCCCCATTCTGATTCATAAATTATGCAAGGAAGCTGGTGTGATGGTTTCTCTCCACTTGTCCCTCATGTAGAGGCTTTGCGTATGATAGAAAAAAGTCTAATCAAGGCTGACAAAAACCCAATAGCCCTACAGAGAGCTATCCCACCTCCTATGCTAGAGCCATTCCCGGTAGAGCCTCAGCTTCCATGTTCATCTCCAGCTACTACCAGTACTACTCCGGCTACTGCAGAGCCCACACCAGCAGTTGAGATCGCATCTACACCATCCTGCAGCACTCCAACACCAGTAGTATCTTCCATACAAGTTAACCCTCTTTTCTCTGCTGTTGCATTTCAAGCTTTTACTGCGTAGGGTGGCCGTAGCGGAGGGCAGGTTGTGTGCGCTGTCACACATGTCCGGCCATTAATTGATCCAACTTTTAGGGCCTCCGAGGAGAGGATGAAGGTATTTTTTAGAGATTTGGTTGATGAGAGAGTCTGAGCGATAGACGCTAAGGTCGATGTATTTGAGACTAGAGTCCACAAGAGGCTTGAGGCAGATAGGCCTGCCGATGCGAGCACAGTTACTGAGGAGTTCATCAAATTCAAGGCTGACTTGTTATAGATGTTAGCATCCCCTATTCCAGCACCATAGGGAACACCAGAAGGAGATGAGGCATTTGATTGGCTCACTGACCGTCCGGACACCCGAGGGAAGAGGCCCCTCGAGCACGTTGACCTAAAGCTGAGCCCCGAGAAGCTGAGTCAAGAGGAGTAGCCCATACCCGAGGAGGTGGTGCAGGAGTCAATTTGTTGGCGGCTATTCAGAGAGAGCACACAACACGCCCTACCTGGAGAGGGTACTTCTGGAACTGCAGTAGAGAAGGAGAGACAACCCCAGGTCCCGACAGACCAGTCAGAGATAGGTACGTGATGCACCGTGATGTTTCACTTCATTTGACCCTAGTGCTCATTTTGTCATGTTGGATACCTTGTTTCCTTTTCAGACAATCTCTTTTTATTATGTTGGTTTTTAGTTGTGTTTAAATATATTTCTATTTTTTATATTATTTTTACTTCTACTTTGAATGTTTATTTTTGGTTGTTAATGGATGTATGTATATATTTCTACGTTATTATGTTTTGTTTTTGTTATTATTTTTAATTTGAGGACAAAGTTCATCTTTTAGTGGGGTGGTGGAAGTTATGGATTAAGGTGAAGTCTGAGTAGCTTCAAGTCCATAACTTCCCCTATTTTTGATCCCAAAGTTTTCTTGTCGTGTTTCATTTTCCTTGTGGATAGTTACTTTTCTATTGAATCAGCATGTTTTGGTAGTATAGATAATGGATAAATTCATAGTAGTGGTATCTATTGGCATATACATAATTTTTAGTGTTGTTTTCAATGTTTTGATGAAAAATTTGTGAGGTTGTGATTATTGATGCATTCATACATTTTTGAGTATCTAGCAATGTTTGTTCTGAGATTGTGAAGGTAAGCTGAGACTGAAAGCATGACATGTGAGTCTATACTTGATTGTGGATGCAATTGTCATGTATACAGTGAGCTTATTTTGCTGCATTCATGCATCTTGTATGGACCCAGAACTTGCCTTGTTACACTAAAGTTTGTTTGATGATGTGGTGGATATGGAAAGGATCTTAGGCGTTTGTTCCTTGAGTGAAACCACTTTTAGCCTAAATGACCCACCAGATGATTGAGTGAGTCCCTTGTTCCAAACTTTTGAGCTTATCATGTACTCATTCTTTCTTGATACCTTGCTAGCTTAACATTGTTTGATGAAATTCCTTGATATTAGCCCTGGTCTATCCCTGAACATGTGAACCTTGATTGAGGCCAAAGGCCTAAGTTGAGGATGTGTGCAGTTAGTGGCTATGGTTTGAGGAATAGATATTGTGTACTTGACCTGAGGCTAAAAGCCTAAGTTGAGGGTAGCCCTTATTGTGGCAAAGTAATAATAATAAGGTGGTTAGTGGGAAATCAAGAAAGAAATGAAAAAGCATGAATCGAGTGAAGAAAAATAAAAAAAAGTGCCTTGAGTTGAGGAAAAATAGTAAAAATAAGCCTGAAATCGAGGTACAGTTGAAAAAGAGAAAGAAAGCACTCGAGAAAAGTTCAAACAAGAGAATAAGGGTGAAGTGATTAAAAATGGGTTAGATTATGAAAGAAAAAAGTGCTGGTAAACATGGTTCAAGGATAGCATTTAGTCACTACTTGCTCAAAATACCAAACCAAAGCACCCTGAACCTATGTTACAAGCCTATAAGTCCTAAAGTGATCCAACTCAGCTTTATCACCAGGCTAGAATATGAGTATAGAGGCAAGCCTATGGTGTTAGTCAGTATGCATCAAATATAACTATACCAGTGATTGTGGATGGTTGATGCTCCTTAGCTTGTCATAGTTGGATTGTTAAGTCTCTCATTATATCCTTGTTTACTTAATAATTTTGCAATCCTCTTTTGAAAAAAGTAGTTGGGTACCCGAATCAAAGGAGTTGATATATATGCCATTAGTATAGCTGCTATGTATTTCTCTTTGTCTGTGTAGATTGAGTTGTCCCCGACAACTCCTCCTTCTCTTTCGACCTTATACCCATAATGGATAACACCTTGTATACCTCATCAATAAATTCTTGA
>JAPFFP010045162.1:0-11845 GCA_026153255.1 Solanum medicagineum | reverse complement strand
ATGTTTGGAGCCCTTCAATAGCAACACGAATTCACCAACTCTCTTTCACTCTCTTGTTGACATCACAAATCTTTACACATAATTAGATTATACGTTTGCATGAGATAATTATACATTATAGTATAATAATAAGTTTTGATGGTGAAGAAGGAACTTCTTTTTGTTCTTTTTTGTGCGGGGAATTTCATGTAAACAAATACTCCCTTTGTCCCATTTTATGTGGCACTCTTTGACTTGATACGATGTCTAAAAAAAAGAAGGAAGACTTTTGAAACTTGTGGTCTAAAATCATTCTTAGATATTTGTATGGTTGAAAATCATTTCATTAAGGGTAAAAAAGAAATTTTAAAGGCAAATTGTTTCCAATTTGAGTAACGTGACATTCCTTTCGGGATGGACCAAAAAGGAAAGGGTGCCACATAAAATGGGACGGAGGGAGTAATAAATTTGTTTTGATATTTGAATGATTATTGCTTTTTTTGTGTCGATTTATTTGTCTGATTTTTGATTTGGTACATAGTGTAAGAAAGAAAATAAGACTTTTAAATATTGTAGTTTTAAACTAAAGATACGTAAAATACCAGGAGTGATAAGATTAGGAATGAGACCATTCGCGAGAAGTTAAAGGTGGTCCTTGTAGCTGACAAGACGAGGGAAGCGAGATTGCGATGGTTTGGACATGTGCAGAGAAGATGTACCAATGCTCCTATTAGGAGGTGTGAGAGGTTAGATTTAGGGGTTATACGGAGGAGTAGAGGTAGACCGAAGAAGTATTAGGGGATATGATCAGACAAGATATGACGAAACTTCATCTTACTGAGGACATGACCTTAGATAGAAATAAGTGGATGTCGCGTATTAGAGTAGAAGACTAACAGGCTAGTAGGGGTAGGTTGTGATATAGTAGATTAGTAGGATTAGTCATGTCTTTATAGCATGTGTAGTCATTATCCATCTTATATTTGTTATTTTTATCGTTTTTACATACTATCATTTGATCTCCGTTACTAGTTGTTTTCCTTCTTTCTTTTCTTTTTCCCTTTTTTGCCATATCTAGTATCTTTTGCTTATGAGGCTTGATTTTGAGACGAGGGTTTTTTGGAAACAACCTCTCTATCTGTATGAGGTAGTGGTAAGATCTGAATATATTTTATCCTCCCTACACCCCACTTGTGGGATTCTACTATGTATATATGTTATTGTTGTCTGTTAGTCATGTGATGTGTATTATTGAAATTACAGAGTTTCAAAGAAAAGGTGGACAAATAAATTAAAGTGGAGGATGATGTCACACACAGTATTAGAGCAATATAGACGAAATGGAGGCTTGCCTCTGGAGTATTGTGTGATAAGAAGATACCTCCTAAACTCAAAGGTAAATTTTACAGGATGGTAATTAAACCGTCTTTGCTATATGGGGTGGAGTATTGGCCAATCAAAAACTCACATGCTTAGAAGATGCAGGTCGCAGAGATGAGAATGTTGAGATGGATGTATGGACATACAAGGAGTGATAAAGATGAGGAATTAGACCATTCGAGATATGTGGCCCCTGTGACTGACAAGATGAGGGAAATGAGACTATGATGGTTTAGATATGAGCAGAGAAGAAGTACCGATGCTCATGTTAGGAGGTGCGAGAGATTGGATTTAGGAGTTACATGGAGGGAACGTTAATGTCATTGTTGTAATAACTTAACTTTGTAGGGGTATTTTAGTATTTCAACTTTCAACTTTTTTTGTTCTCACTTTTAGTAAAATACTTGTTCTCAAACACGTGCGTTGCATATGTATTCCAAACTAAGTACTAGTTTTTTAAAATAATAAAAATAGAATTAAAATAAACGTGCGACTTTTTATCTTTGAAATTAACATAAATAATTAGTTTAATTGTGTATATATAATATCAAATATACCATGACAAACTATTAAGATTCATGTATGTCATTTGATGCAACATGCATTAGACAAATAACTTCAAAGTAGGATTTAAACCATTGAATTACAAGTTCATCAAAAATGTATATCTGATATATGACAAAAACTTCCATAGTAATCCATGCAATTACATATTAAAGTGTAATCCAAATGAAAGCTTCATAGCATAAACACACAACAACTTTCATTAACTAATCAATATCACTTGAAAGGCAAACTACCACAAAATGTATCCCTGACAAGATATCGAATCACTATTTCACTTTATTGTTGTCTCAAACCTACAGTTGACTAAATAGACATTATATTGCTATGTATATATCAGACAAGCTAAAGAATCTAATTTACAATTATATGAAATAATTCAAGTAACAATATAATTACTCGAACTATTGCGCAAATTAATTGGAACCACATCTTATACTTCTCTAAAAGTGTCAAGTGCAGTATATAAAAACTTAATAGAGTACATGAAAAGTTTTTTAACGGATAAAAATTAATGAAGTAATAAATTTAAAATAATGGGATAAGCTCATATATTTGTACAGTAAAATATAAATTACACTAAGGCTTGACAGTTTCATGAACATTACATTAATAATTTTTGTGTTTAAGACGACTAAAGACTCAACAGTTTCATGATCCTTACATTAGTTTTTTCAATTATTGTTTATTTATTAAAAAGTAAATACTTTTATTAAAAAAATGTGTTTAGATATGAATAAAACGTCTCATTAAGTAGGTGACCTAATATATGTACTCATGAATGGGGAAAACTATACACATTAAAAAATGTATGTACTCATGAATAGGGAGATCGACTTTGGGATTGATGTTCTTCCTGATACCCAACTTATATTAATTCCATCTTATAGGATGACCCCCGCTGAGTTGAAAGAACAGTTGAAAGATTGTTAGAGAAGTGCTCCTGTCTTATTCGGGCGAAAGAAAGTTGGGTCTCTCAGAATGTGTAATGACTATAGACAACTAAACAAGGTCATCATAAAGAATAAGTATCTACTCCCAAGAATAGATGATTTGTTTGACTAACTTCAGGGTTTCTCTTGTTTCTCAAAGATAGACCTCAGATCTGGCTACCATCAGTTGAAAGTGAGGGAGTGTGATATTCCAAAGACATCCTATAGGACTAGATATGGCCATTTTGAGTTCTTGGTCATGTACTTTAGGTTAATGAATGTACCTGCAGCCTTCATGGATTTGATAAATAGGTTGTTCAGACAGTATCTTGATATATTTGTGATTGTGTTCATCGACAACATTTTGGTGTATTCGAGAGATGAAGAGGAACATGCAAATTACCTCAGAATTTCCCTCCAAACACTTAAGGACCACGACTTGTATGCAAAATTCTCAAAATGTGAATTTTGTCTTAAGTTTGTGGCTTTCCCAGGTCATATTTTCTCTGGTGATGGTATTCGAGTAGATGCTCAAAAGATTGACGCGGTTAAGAACTAGCCAGACCGACCTCTCCGAGTGACATAAGGAGTTTCTTGGGGTCGGCAGGCTACTACCGTAGATTTGTTAAGGGGTTTTCCTCCCTATCCACACCATTGACTAAGTTGACTCAGAAAAAGGTCAAGGTCCAGTGGTCCGTCCGATGAATGTGAAAAGAGTTTCCAAGAGTTGAAGACTAGACTGACTACTGCACCAGTTCTAACCTTGCATAATGGAACAGAGGATTTATGATCTATTGTGATGCTTCGAGAGTTGGACTGGGATGTGTGCTGATGCAGAGGGGGAAGGTGATAGCCTATGCTTCCAGACAACTTAAGATTCACGAGAGAAACTATTCAACCCATAATTTTGACTTGACAGCGGTGGTTTTTGCACTTAAAATCTGGCGCCACTACCTGTATAGAGTGCATGTTGTCGTGTTCACTGACCACAAGAGCTTATAGTATGTCTTCAATCAGAAAGAGCTCAACCTGCGACAGAGGAGGTGGTTGGAGTTGCTCAAGGATTATGACATGAGCATTCTCTACCATCCAGGTAAAGTTAACATTATTGCCGACACTTTTAGAAGGTTGTCAATGGGTAGCACAACCCATATTGAAGGAGGAAAGAAGGAGCTAGTAAAGGAAGTGTATCGACTGGCTCGATTGAGAGTTCAACTTGAGGAGAATGATGAGGGAGGAGTTAATGTTCAGAATGAGTTTGCTTCATCTTTGGTGTCAGATGTGAAAGAAAAGCAAGATCGAGATCTTGTTATACTCATATTAAAGGAGGCTGTCCATAAACAAAAAGTGATGGTCTTCTCCAAAGGGGGAGATGGAGTGTTAAGATACTAGAGTAGATTTGCGTCCTAGACATTGATGGTATTCGAGAAAGGATCATGGATGAAGCTCACAACACTAGATATTCCATTCATCCTGGCTCTACCAAGATGTACCATGACCTGAAAGAAGTCTATTGGTGGAGTGGAATGAAGAGGGATGTTGCTGAGTTTGTCTCAAAGTGCCCAAATTATTAGCAAGTGAAAGTTGAGCATCAAAGGTCATGTGGATTAGCTCGGAACTTTTAAATTCTGAAATGGAAGTGGGAGATGATCAATGAACTTCATTACTGGTCTACCGATGTCTCAAAAGCAACATGATTCGATATAGATGATTGTGGATAGGATGACCAAATCAACCTATTTCTTAGCAGTTAAGACAACTAACACTGCGAAGGAGTATGCCAAGTTGTACATCCAAGAGATCGTGAGGTTACATGGGTTTTCTGTGCCTATCATCTCCAACAGAGGAGCTCAGTTCACCTTCTAATTTTGGAGATCGTTCTAGAAAGGATTGGGTAGGAAAGTGAATTTGAGCACAACCTTTCATCCACAGATAGATGGTAAGGTAGAATGTACAATTCAAACGTTAGAGGATATGTTGAGAGCTTGTGTTCTTGATTTCAAGGGAAATTAGGATGATCACCTACCATTGATTGAATTTTCATATAACAACAGTTATCGTGCAAGCATTCAGATGGCTCCCCATGAAGCCTTATATAGGAGGAGATGTAGATCACTGATTGGGTGGTTCGATATTAGAGAAACACAGTTGATTGGGCCTGATCTTGTCATCAATCAATAGAGAAGGTTAAGGTCATCAAAGAGAGGTTGAAGACTGCACAGAATCGCCATAAATCCTACACCGATGTGAGGAGGACAGATTTAGAATTCAAGGCAAATGATTGGGTGTGTTTGAAAGTGTCACCTATTAAAGGTGTCATGAGATATGGGAAGAAGGTAAATTAAGTCCACGCTATATTGGACCCTATCAGATTGTGAAGAGGATTAAGAAGATCACTTATGAATTAGAGTTGCCTTTCGAGTTAGACAGAAATCATCCAGTGTTTCACATGTCGATGTTGAAGAAATGTTTGGGAGATCCTAATTTGGTGATCCTTGTGGAGAGCATTAGAGTGAAGGTTAGCTTGACCTAAAATGAAATTCCGGTCCAAATCCTTGATTGCTAGATTCACAAGTTGAGAATCAAAGAGATAGCCTCAGTCAAAGTCCTGTGGAGGAATTAACTCGTTGAGGAAGCCACATGGGAAGCTGAGGAAGAGATAAAAGAAAAATATCTGCACCTATTTGTGCCAAATAATGAGAATGTTGAAGGTAATTTCCTTACCCTTTACTAAATTGATTTTCTTTTCTTGAGTTGATTGTCTATTCTTGAGTTCGAATAGAGTTGATTGATGACTGGGATAGGGTCGAGAGATTGATTGATAGATGTGAATGTTGTGATGAGCTTGAGTCTATTCGTATCTTGATATCCACCTTTACCATTATTCGAGGACGAATGATCCCAAGGGGGAGAAGATACAACACCCGATAAAATTATCGAAATACACTAGAGTAGAGACGTGCGCATAATGAGTCTTCCCATGCTCCACTTTGAAATCTGAGACCAAATTTGTGATTTGTATAAAACATTGAGTGGGATAATTGTCTCGGTCGATATTTAGAGCAATCGGATCAAAAAATTAAATATTTCGATCCGAAATGAATTCCGGTGTTGATGAGCGACAGAGGCGCGTCGCCCCCTTATCACGGATGCACATTTATTTATTTATTAAATTTTTTTCATTGGATAATGGAAAAGTTATTCGGAAAATTTTTGAAAAAAAATACACTAAGGTGTGACGGGTCTGCGACGCTGTCCCGTAGTGCAATTTTTTCTAGAAATTTATAGGGGCATTCTGGTTAATTTTCAACCCTTCCTAAACTCAAAACATGATCAGATTAGGTTATTTGATGCATAAATAGGTTCTAAAACCCATTCTAAGTCTTTTCTAAGACATTAAAAAGTTAGGGCTTGAGAGAGAAGAAAGAAGAACGTAAGATCGAAGAATTCAAGCAGGATTCTTGAGAGATTGATTGTTCTAGCTTCATCCCAGGTATGTAAGACTAAACTAAAAGCATGAGATTGTTCTCTCATGTGCCCCATAGATGGTCTTAGATGATAGTTGAAAGTTCTTGAGTCTACATACATGATTCTTGATTATTTTTTTAAGAAATTGTATTTATTACACATATTTTCATATGTCGATGATCATCATAAACTTGTTTTATTGAATTGAAGACTTTCATAAGATATTGCATAAAACCTATATGTTAACTATTGAAAGCATTCATGAATAAAGATAGGGATTAAGTCTAGAGCCTTGATTGAGAATGTCGATTGTGATTGTGATTGTGAGGTCAGAATGATGATGAACAGATAGAACTTGATAGTCCCATGAGTCTCCATAAATGAACTCTAATGATATGTCTATTCGATTGTTTCCTAATGATTGTTCTAAAGCTTGAGCTATTGATTGAGATGTTGATTGATGAAATGATGAGAGTCTCTAGGAGACCGATTGAATGATGAGTGCCTCTACGAGGATGATCGAGATAGTTGATTGGGATGGATTGTCTTATTAGTATTGAGTCTTGGGAGGAGTATCGAGCACCGAAAGAGTAAGAGTTAATCCAACTCGCACTCGTCAAACTACGTAGCCAAGCGTAGGTAAGGATTAGAACCATTACATCTCAATTTGGTTCCCTCTTGATAGAGTCTCTGAAACAATAGAGGACTAGTTTGATTTGCTGGTGGTCCTTGGTGGATTCAATTTGTTCCCTACCTGGAAAGTACAGACAGCTGTGGCAATTTCAGGGTGATTGTTGTATAGTCACTAGCTCATAAGTGATTGTTGTCGGATAAGAGAAACTCCTAGAAAGTTCCCCACCTTAAGTATTCTGATTTGAGATGAGATGAGATGAGATAAGATGAGTCAAGATAAGTCCCTCTAAGATGAGTCTGATTTGATTGATGAGGTTTGATGGGTTAGATGGGTCATTTGCCTACTCTTTATTCTTGCTTTAGATGGACACTTAACATGTTGATTGTTATTATTCTGAGTTGATTGTTGTTTTTATATTATTATACCTGTTTCGGTTTCATTAAGCTATTTTACATACCGTACATTCCACGTACTGATGGCATTCAGTGCTGCATCATTTTATGATACAGATACAGGGATTAGAGATCGTCAACAGGCACATCGTTGAGGATCTTGGACATTCAACTGATTGGTGAGCCTCCCTTACATCGGAGGATTCATTACTCTTATTTTCATCTTGCCTTAGAGTTAAACTTGCTTAGCTTATTTTGATTAAGGTAGCCATGGGTCTGTCATTGGCACCACCTGATAGTGTTAGGGGCTTCATAGAATAGAGGCAAATGTTGATGTTAAGACATGTTGAGCTAGTTTCTTTCTACTATCCTTTTTATTTATAAAATTACTTTGAGACTAGATGAGATGTGCCCATTACTTTCTTTAGTCATCCGCTGACTATCTTGAGTTTATTGATTGAATGAATGTGATGAGGCCAAATGTTTCACTTGGGGACTAGCACTAGTCTCTGAGTGCCGGTTACATTTAGGGTACCCTCCCGAGGCGTGACACATTTCGATACATTATCGGATTAAATATCATGTTTTGATATATTATTGGATTGAGTATCATATTTTGACATGCTCTCTGTTTGGGTGTGAGTCCCATAAGAGGACTGTCATGACCCAAGCTAGGTCTAGGCGTGACACGATAATCGAAATCTCGAATGACCCCAACCAAGCCATCTTAGCATATTACTAAGCATACATAAGGTATCTAAAGCATCAATCAACCATCTAAAATAAAGTTAAAAATAAGTCTCAACTTGAAAGTTTAATAGGAGAAGGACAACTTTAGTTCAAAATATAAGGATACGATAGACTCCATTCAATGCAACATGGCTTACTAAACATAGGCAGGGGCTTAGGACATGTTCCTAGATCCCACTCAACAAGAAAAGAAGAGTCTCAAATAGAAATATAGATGAAAAGATAGTAAAATAAATCTGATAGGCTTGCCCTTGGAACATGAGGACTCACCAATAAATCTTCAAATGTAACTACAAAACTAGACATGAGTGGAATGAGATGCAATGTCGGCCCTTGCATTATAACACAATGCAGACAAACAAGTATTTGTTATTACTTTTCGGGGAGAACCAAAGGGAAGTTTAGTTTCCATTCCCCAAACTAAAAATGCTAAGTATGCCTCATTACTTTAAATGTACTAAGTATGTGTATAATATGTATGATGTAAACATAAGTAAGATAGAATATGAGATATGATATGTAAGACTAAAATCAATGATCATGTTGTATAAATTAATTAAAATTAAGCATGAGATGAAAGTATAAGTAACATATACAGTCAATGCATCAAATCATAGTAAAGCTTGTAATAAACTTAGTCATTTTGTGAGATATCAACCTTAACTGATAATAAGACCAATTATAGCACATGAAACTCGATGTAACTTCCTTCTCGAGAAGAGAGAGGCTACTCTGCCAAGATAAACTCCATGGTTGTACAATCAATCAACAATGAGCTATATGTGGATTCACTAGCTAAAGCTACAAGGCAAACCTACGGTGGTATATAGTTTTAGACAAGAGATTGCTACTAGGATTTCCTTGGAAAGGTAACCTTACGTCTTTCGCACTGAACCCACCCTCAAGCCTTCTTGGTGCTAAGTTAAATTCTAATGGAATAGTAAATCATCGATCAATAAAAAATAACATAACTTGAGTCATTAAAATCTTCATCATAAATAGAATAATTCATTAAAATCTTGGTGATTCAATCAATACGAGAATTGTTCTTATGACATCTAGAATCCATGATTAGGTGAGCAAATTCTTTCGCCATCTTTCATTCATTCTTTAAGGAATTTCCATAATCATAATAACATGCTTTCATAAACTTGGGTGAAGTCATTATTCATTCATGATCATACTTCACTTGAAAACTAGGATAATTTGCGTGGGTTCATCTTAAATCAATTCTAAAACATGTGAATCAATGAAATATGCATAATCATGAAGAATAATATCAATTGAAATCATAATTAAAGGAACCCATTTACTTTGAATTTTGCACACTTCTTAAAAGATAATGACTAATATGAGTATTTAACCACAATATCCATATTAGTTAATGTATAATTTTAGACCTTAAAAAATAATTTGTGAAATTAATCAATGTTGATAATAAAACATGAAAAATAATAGTACGTTTTTCTCTTGACATGCAAAAAGTGAGATATAAAAGTAAAACTATAGTGTATCAAATAATATCATATAAATTAAACACCAAGTAAGTATATTACACAAAGTAACTATGATGATCATTTTAGTTGGTTAATTAGTTCAATACTCCATTATAGAATGGTCTTTTGTTAACCATGAACATCCTTTAAATGCATTGACATAAGTTATGTAGACTGATAGGAGAATTTAGATTCTTTTATTCTTAATGAGATATTTTTTATTAAAACCTTTATCCTTAATTAAATATTTTCGATTAAAGCCTCCATGAATGAAATAAATTATATTGGAAGTGTTACTCGATCATAGAGATGGATATGAATTTCATGGGCGCCTATTTTAGTTTTCCATTCAACTCGTATCCACTTTATTTATCTAGTAAGAATACCCGATGTTAAGTAACTTTTTTGTAAATATGCATGTTTTTTTCCTCTTTTCTTCTGCTTCTCCCTTTTATTCTTAGTTATAAACTTGTATTCCTGTGAAGTTTGGTTGCTTTTGGCATTTTGGGCTTGCTGCTTAAAGTCTGACATTTTTTTTGCATGGATATGGAGTAGTTTTGTGGGCTTGCTGCTTAAAGATTGGATCTTTGGGGGCATGGATATTGAATTTTTGGGTCTTAAGCTTCAAGATTGAATTTTTGGGCATGGATATGGGGTTTTGACATTTTTGGGTACTTTAATCTTGGGCTTTATGCTTAAAAATTGGATTTTTTTTGCATGGGAATCTTCTTAAATTGAAGGAATATGGGGTTTTGTGGAATTTGTATTTTAACCTGAATCTATTTTCTTTTCTTTGAGAAAGATAAATAATGATAAGAAGAATTTTTCTGGTTGAAAGGATTCGCTAAATTATGAAGGAAGTTGTTATTTTGTTTTTGGTTTCTTCATGAAATATGGTTTTAGTGTAAAGTAATGATTTTGGTTTTTGATTTTTAGATACATAAGCTTGACTTTGTTATGAGTGAACTGGTGTGATGTTTTCTTGAAATGATAGGTTGTATTCTTTGAGTCGAAGATTAGTGGTTACTTGGATGATAAATCTTGAAATGGAAGCTAAAGAATTTTCCATCTAATACTCCACAATATTAGAAGAAGCTATCTGCAACAATCGACAACATTCCAGATTTTCCATCATGAATCAACAACATTCCTAGTGTAATGTTATCCTACAAGAAAGATTTGGGAGGTAGATTGTATGCAATCTTACCTCTACCTTGTGAAAGTATAGAGGCTATTTCCATTAGAACCTTAGAAATATCTGACACTCTTAGACAAATTGCGTTTTCTACACATATTTCAACTATAAATAGTTGAATCTTTTGAAATTCTTTTCCCACGATAAACACTATTTCGGTCATATCAACTCTTATTCTTTATGCGTAACAAATTATACTCCCATATACTATCTTTGAAGGATTGGAGTAGGATGTCACTTGTCATGGGTTTCAGGTGCTCAAGCTTTTCTTCTAGTCATTTATCCATAAATATTTTCTTCTAGGCTTTCAGCAGCTTTCTTTTCACTACATTGTCAACCGACTATGATAGTATAACTATCTAGCTAATGACTTGTCTTGCTAGAAGCTTCTCAAGCAGAAATGGGAACATAGGTTATATGATTTTTGTCGAATAACTTACAAGTTATCATTCTTGGAAAGTGTAGGTTTTCTGGTTTCCACCAATTCTAATAGGATTGCTTATAACAGAACCTAAAGCTTTTCTTATGGCATTTGGACAATCCATATTTTCTTTTGAAATCCAAAAGATGCGACACAAAACAAACCATTGCACTAGAGTAGAACTAAGAAGAGACAGCATGCTGCTCCGGCCTCGAGCAAAGCAACTTTTGGAGAAGAGTTGGAAGCCCCGGGACAAGAAAGAGAAAGACAGGCTATCAGTCATGGGTGTCCAACAATGACGTTTCAGCTAGTAAGGACGAATGAGAGGTATCTAGATATGGAAGGTGAGATGAACTAAGTCAAGAAATGAAATCTAGTAAAGGCTAATTTGAAAGTTCAACTCAATCACCAGCTGAAACGTCAAAAATACCCGTGGAAAAGGGTAAGTTAAATAGACCAGAAGCGAAAAGTGATACACCCCTTTCATGGTCCCATTTGATAGAAGGGGAATATTTTCCTTGCTCATTCACAATCTGCAAAATCCGAATATATACAAGACTAAGCCTTCAATTAAGGCATGAGACTAGCCTAATAAGGAACTAAATATTTACAAGATATATTTATTCCAAAAATA
>JAPFFP010045160.1:0-11846 GCA_026153255.1 Solanum medicagineum | reverse complement strand
TTCATCAATTCCAAGTCAAGAAGCAATGTGGCAAAATAAAGACACTAGGAGTTTTTTCATTATCAACTTGTATCTCATATTTATTGATTCAATTAATTCATATTTACTATATGCAAAATTTGTATAGAGAAAATATTTTATTTCAAGGTCTTCTTTATTTGAGGATTTAAATTCAAAATCCTTGATTATATTAAATTTCACTACCAAGTGCATATTAAATGATAAATCATATATATATGATGTTGGACAATTTTATTACTATATCAATTAGAGTTTAAGACCGAGTTAAAAATAATGTCTAACTTTTTAATCATGATATCAATCTATTAGAGTAGGACCCGTCCTATTATTATTTATCCAATATTGGACCACTAAATTAACTCATTTACGATGTAGTTGACAGCTCCATGACATGTCCCGCCCAAATTTTGCCTCAAAGCTACGTGCCTGCAATGTTCGGCAGGGCTCCGGAACTGTCCGGTACTGTAGCAGCACTGCAGCAACAGTTAGAAATGATCGTTACTATAGCAACGGCCATGGGTACTGGAGCAACGGCCATTTTACTGTAGCAACGACATTTAAGAACTTGTATATATAGGAAGACCATTTTCATTTCTTAGACATCCAGAAATCTTCCAATTGTATAGCATTCTTGCAAGGAATATAAAATTTTCCTTCTTAAAAGCTCTTTGCCTTTCATAATCCAGCAAATACCTAGAAATCTTGTACTCACAAGCATTTGTATAGCTTTCTCATAAGGCAATAAAGATTATCTTTCCTTTAAACTTTCTTTGTTTGCTTTCTAACGTTCCCTTAGTAACGATCTTAGGCAACAAGATTTACTAGCGTTTGCCACATCAAGTAAATTTCGCAGGTAAATTGACTAGCGCCGCACGGTATCCTTAGCTACGTATTGAATTTCCGCATCAATCATATTAGAGGAACTGAGGAATGTAATGATCTTTTTATATTATTTTAGATAATCCTCACCATCTTATGAATTAACTTTTAGGTTTGAATTAAGTACAATTAACAAATAAAATTACTTATTTACTTTAATGTTAACCAAATAATGAGATACCTCTAAATTCTAATGATAAAAATTTCATGTAACCTAAACCAAACTAGTTTTACTTATAATGATCAAATTGGAATTTGTGACTCTTTTGTGGAAATGTACTGAGGTCAAAGTACTTTTGGCGTGAACAATAATTCTTCAATTGAAATTTAATTTGTAAAAATATTTTTTTAAAGATAAATGTGGAAGAAACTGCTTTTTGGCCGATGTTTTAAGTGATATTTTAAGAACATATTTTCGAAGTTAGCTTTTTAAATTTAACAACTAAAATATTTTAATTGCTAGACCAAACAGTTTTATCCTATTAATTAATTAGATTCTCTTGGTGTTTGTCCTTATCAAGCTGGGATGTTTTGATATGGACGACAACATTATCCGTATAAATTACATTAATTAATTGTATATATTTTAATGTTCGTGAGTAAAATGTTTTCTAATTTTTTTTTTAAGAATAAATTTTAAAAATGGAAAAAATGACTTTTTGAGTAAAACTAGAACAATAATTTCTTATACATTAAAAATCGACTTTCCAACCAATTTATGCAAAAGTTAGTACTGTAGAAATTATTCACATTGTTATTGATGCAGGGGATCATTACAACCAATTTATTTGTGTTGTCATTGATGTATGAGATTATTATGCGATTCTCAGTCAATACTTAAAAAATCTTATTGATGAATTAATTACGCTTCATCTCGTGAAGATCAATAGTGTTGATATTTATCTTTCAATGTAACTCAAACTTTCAACCGCTTGAGCAAGCCTCACTTGTCATGTATTACATACTTTTATTATATATTCTATAACAACAATAACATATCAAATGTAACACCACAAGTAGAATATAAAGAAAATAAAACGAGTATACACATACATTATCCCTATTTCGATTGTTTCTGTAGACCCTTAGTTTCCAATCAATTTTAACAGGAGATACATTTGCTGGTTATTACATGTTGTATCGGTATAATTTAATGCAAATCTATTTAGTATCATCAATAAAATATATACTATAGTCTATATTATCTTATGTTGGGATTGTTTATTTATATACAACAATCAAATAATATCGTATCTTGTGTGACAGAATTTTATGATTCTCTCGATCCTCAAACCTAACCACTTCTTAGTTGAGCAGAAGTAATTTGGCATTATGCAGTTCATGTTAAGCTCTTTTTCTCCTTATATATATACACACACATGTTAGTTCAACTAACAGAATTATTCCAACAAAAACTTAAGTCCGTTATACAACTTATAACACAATTATGACTTCTGACCAAAATAGCCTTAACAAAAGTACAAGGGGCACCAATCCTAAATCCATATTCCGTCAGGCCTGCCGCAAAATATCATTGCGGCGGAAGAAGTTCCCGGTAGTCCAGGCCAAAGCTGGAGGGAAGAAGCACCGGCGGAAATTTTCTCCGGTGAAGATTTTCCGACGAGATCGATTAAAGGGGAAGAAATTGCAGTGCATAAGTTTGAAGAAAATAAAAGAATGTTATTGGTTGGCAGTAAATGACATATTGGAAGGACACCAAGCAATTCATACATTCCAGCAACAACTTGTAGTAAATACCTCTTTTGCCATTCCAGTGATGGGCCTTTCCTTTACTACTTTTCCAAATCATCGTCCCATTTGAAAGCTAAGATGAAAATTTTATTTGTTTTATTTATGGCTTAAATAAGACTACCTACAAATTATCCTCTTTAATGCCGCCATTATACAATTGTTTATTTGTTACAGATGCGATTTACTTAAAGAAATATAAATGAATTAATTATGTGTATTTTAATTTATTTATTGTTTTTCGTAGTGCCACTTGATGAATTGTTTGCAATTTTTATGAGATCATGCATGCACATGCGTGCTTTTATTTATTGGGAATTATTCAACCCAAGTAGTGTCAACATCAAGGATGGTCAAAGTGCCACATTGGTTTTTTAGTTTTAAAAGTGGAAACTAAAAGCGTAACATAATGCTAAGAAATTTTGGCTATAAAACTCGAAATGCCAGAACTGCAGATTTTGAAATGATTTGGACAATTTATGAAGACACGTGGCTATAATTCTAATGATTATCATAATTTAATTTGTTAACATAAATCTTATTAAATATATCAATTTTTTTCCTAATTACCAAGATTTACTCTATTTTTCTTGATTCACAACAACATAGCTTAGTGTTGAATCAAGTATTGCATTTTTTTTTCATATGAATTTGAATTTAGCGAAACTATCTCTCATATAATATCAAATCAAAAAACTATTTTTCACTCAATATGATCTAATAAGAAATCACGATTGTCTCACCAGTATTTAATCAGCTAGAAGTATTATTATATATTCCTTATGTCTCATTTTAATTGAATTTGTGAAGTAATGTACACATATTAAGAAAAACATTTAAAGACAAACTTTGTATCATATTTTCCACTATTGCCCTTTGTAAAATCATAAAAAAGTAGTATAATTTATGTCCTAGAAAATATAAAAATTCAATAAATGAAAGGACAAATATGAAAAAAAAACATTCACCTTGAACTTTGAACAGTTCAAATATTTTGAACCTTCAAAAAGCCTCAAAAATTCAAATAATATGAGAGAAAGTATTACTTTTCATTTCAAAATAAGTACGTAAATTGTTGGAGTATCGCGCACTTTTTAAGGAAAAAATATTAAGACATTAGATTTTTTAAAAAAATGTCTAAATATTGATAATGATAACTATTCCCAATACTAACTAAAATATTTTAAAACAATTATAGTTTCTTAAACTCATCACATAGAAATCCCAATAAAGAATAGAAATGGAAAAACATTCTAAAATTACTTCTGAATATTGAATGATCAAATTAATTTAAATTATGAAAAATACTTCAACAATTTACTTATTTTAAAATGAAGGTTGTAGTGACAAAGCAATTTGATGGGCGCTAATCAATAGCGGTGTAGCCACATATAATCCAGAAAAAATTATTTTTCATACATATGTATAAAATCTTGAACATGTTAAAATTTCTAACTTCGACACTTTCACAATTGATTGAGTAAAAATCAATGATTTTGTGTATTAATTAGGGTAACTTACACGAATTTGTTAGTATTTTAGGAGCTACCAATTTAGATTTACGTTAATTTGCAATATTACGTTTCTTTTCATACTTTAAACCTTGGATACGTGTATTATCATATTGGGCCTCAAATAAGCACCTAAAGAAGGTTGAAGTTTTAAATCTTTCAAGAAATCAAGATTCTAACTAATCTACAAGTACTTCAACATTATGGTAACATGTAAAGACAGAAAATTGATGAGAGGGACTTTAAAATTTGAAGTGATTTGGAATTATGGAAAAAAATTCTCTATCACTAAAGAAGGTTTAAGTTTTGAATATTTGAAAAAAATTTAAGTGTGTATTGTTGAGTTAGAGTGAATTCAAGCTCAAAAGATATTGTATTTTGATATCTAGCTTGGAGGGATGCTATTCTCGAAAATTTAGGTGATTTCGTGAACAATTAAAGAAGTTGAAAATTTGAATTCTTGATGTTCTCTATGTATTTTTGGTGCAATTTTGAAAAAATATTAAAATTTGGATGATTTTGTAAAACGTGACTTAAAAAATAATAGCATATATAAATGACTTTTTCTCGAACAACAATAATATAGATGAACCAAGTTTTCAACAAATGACATAAATGAATCTTTCTCTCAAAATTTATTTTTAGTTTTTTCTTTCACTAAATTTAATAAATAAAATGTTTTAATTGCTAGATCAACCTCTTTCATCCCATTAGTTAATTAGATTCTCCTGATATTGGTCCTTTTCAAGTTAGGGTGTGTTTGATACGGAGGATAACATTATCCTGAAAAAATCCCATTAATTAATTAGATTCTATAGGTACTATATATTTTCTTAGAAATAAACAAATTTAAAAAAGGAATACATATATAGTTTATCACATGTTGTATTGTGTATAATTAATGCAAATGTCAACAAAATATTATATTATCTTGTGGAGATTTTTATATTTATTTTTATACTTCAATCAAATATTATGCATATCATATCTTATATGAAATAATTTTATGATTCTATCTATCCTAAAACCAAACATGTACCCCTTAGTTGAGCAGAAGTAACTGACATAATGCAGCTCATGTATTCAATCTCTTCTATCCCCTCTGTGATCTCCTTATATATATGTTAGTTCAACAAACAGAATTATTCCAACAAAAAATAAAAAATAATGACTTACTCTTGTCAAAATAGCCTCAACAAAAGTGTAGGCCATGTCAATTCCAAATCCATATTCAATCAGGCCCGCCGTAAAATGTCATTGGGGCGGAAGAAGTTACCGGTAGTCCAAGTCGAAGCTGGAGGGAAGAAATCCTCTCCGGTGAAGATTTGGATGGAATAGGCAGAAATTTGATTACTTAGGTATGAAGAAAATAAAAGAATATTATTGGTCCGCGATAAACGACATATTGAAAGGACAACAAGCAACTCATACATTGCAGCGTAGACACCTCTTTTCCTATTCCCAGGATGAGCCTTTCCTTCACTACTCTTCCAAATCATCGTCCTATTTGAAATCTTACTTGATTTCATCTTCAGATTTTATTTGTGAGATTATAATGTTGTGGCCTTAAATGTTTGGCTTTAATTATTTGCTTACAAAAAATTATAAATTATTTAATTATATATGTCTTGATTTTTTTATTTTTTATTTTTGTAGTGTCACTTAATGAATTAATTGCAATCTTCATGAGACCATGCATGCATGTACGTACTTGAAACTTTTTCTTTTCCTTTTAATTACTGGTAATTTATTCAACCCAAGCACAACCAATATAGATGATGGACTTGATCTCTTAGTGTGAGATACATAGTTTATAAAGACAAAACTAATTAATGCAAAGAAATGTTGGCTACAAAATTTAACTCGATGAAATGCCAGGACTACTGCCGCAGATTTTGAAATGATTCTGGCGATTTGTCGAAATTTGCGATTTTAATTCGAACGATTAAAATAATTTATAACGATAAATCTTATCCAATATAATAAGAAATTTTAGCAATTTATGAAGATTTTTTATTCTGAACTATAACATAAAATTTATTTCTCTAAATTTCATCGTAACATGATCAAATATATGACTCGTTGGGACTTTATCAGCCGCAATTCAAATGGGGGTGTTATCACCACTTTCGTCAGAGTCAATTGAGTTAAAATTGATGACCTCCGATATTTATCCCTTGAACTAGTCGACAAAAATGAGTCGATCGAACTTTAATTATTTTATTTTAATTACTATCTTAATATCTAATATATCAATATCTAACAAATAATTGCTCAAGTGCACAAGTTATAGACACCACGAGAATTACCAATTAATCTTGAAAAATCGTTACATCACTATCTATTAATCATTAGACTGAATTTTTTCAATCCTGATTTGTTGAAGTTTGAAGTTACATTTGAATTGTATTAAAAATGTATGAAGTTGTATGAAAATTGTATACAATATAATATTACTTTATTATATTAATAAATTTCAGAACTTAACATGAACATTATACAGTTGTATACTTGTATACATATTTCTTATTGAATTTATATACTTTTCATGCATGAAAATTCTGGGCAAACCTTTAAATTTGAATGAAATATATATTTGTTGCATACGAATTTTACTTGAAATCTGTGTCTCATTGTGGAAATTCTGTACTGATGTCCAACTTCCAAGAATTTAGCATGACAATCATTTCTTTCAAATTTAATTTTTAAATATTTAAAGACGAATTAGAAAAACACAAACACAATGCTTCTGGGCCGATATTTTAAGTAAAATTGTTTAAGAATTTTCATATTAAATTCTTGTTTAATATTTTAAGAACTTGTTTTCCGATTATCATATTAAATGCCTTAATTGCTAGACCAAACACTTTCGTCCCCTTAATTAATTAGATTCTCTTGGTATTGGTCCTTTTCAAGTTAGTGTGTTTATGGTACTGAGGGTTACATAATTAATAAAATATTTTAAAATTTTCTTATATTTGATTAGCCAAAAATTTTATTAAAAAAAAAATAATTAAAAAATTATATTTTTTTAAATAGATAGAACAAAGAAAAATGACATCTCTTAAATGTTAAATTAGGAAAAGCAAGTTAGTGACATTTTACTCTCCTTTATGGCCTCGGACGCACCTGCTCCACTTTCATCCGCACCCACCTCGCACTTTATTTGAGACTGTGCTAGTACTCTGCACATTCTGCTACAACTGTGTAATAAATAAATTTAAACTCAATTACTATCACTTAATATAATTATAAATATATAAATATTTTGGTATAGTATTTTCTGTTTATGTACCAAACAATAACCTAAAAAAATCATTTATTTTTCTTTAAGAAAAAGGAAGGAAAAACTCAAGGAAAATCTTTTTGCGGAAAACATTTACTTCTATCAAACACACCCTTAAATGTATATATTTTTAATTAAGATATTTCTATTCTACTGCGGCAATTTAATAAAATGATGTGCTACTATTCTAAAATATTTTGATTTGATTGAACATCTACTCTACCTACTTTAGATACTATTTTACCATGTTTGATATAATTCTAATATTTATTCAAACATTTTATCCACAAATAAAAAAATATTTATTTTAAATTAAGTTCAAGCTAGCATAAAACACATATTTTTTAAAATTAGTTTCCTTCCTGGAGGTGATACACAATCCTATTTTTTTTTCCCAAACACTTGAGAGGTTCGACAATAATCTAGCATGATATATTTGGGCTCGTCAAAAATGATACTCTTATATAATTCAAATTAATTTTTATCATAGCAGACTTGAGTCACTTTTGATGAGAATTGAGTTTGATCTAAATAGTGGTGATTTTATCTTATATTGGGTATATAAAAAAATATAGAGCATATAAAAAGTGAGTAGAAAAGAATATTTTATTAAATTAAAAGTAAGATGTCTTTTGGTAAAGCTTTAAACTGAACTATCTAGAATTTATTGAGTTGTTCAAAATTGTGAGATCGATGCATCCTAGATGAGAAGTCAAGAAGATTATTGTTTATAATTAATAAAAAATTTGTTGTAATGAGCTTGAATCTCTTTAAAAAATAACATTTTCATGTCTCAACTTAAAAGTATTTAATTTTTATTTAATTTTTTAATTATAATTTTACTTTAATTGACAAATAAATTGTAGGTGAGTGAAGGGGCTAAGTAAGACATTAGAATCTATATATAGAGCCTAACGGCCTAAAAGGAGGCTAACAAGAGGCTACTTTTCCCATCCATTAATCATATCTTTGGGTCATCTTTATTTATTTATTATATTGATTTATTCTGTTTATAAAATTAATAAGTAATTTATTATTTTATGTCTATTTTGATCTTATTATTAAATGTTTATATTACTCGTGTTGAATAAGAGTAATTTGATAAAATTATTTTATTATTTATTACTTTTTCTTTCGATGTCTAAGTTAATAATTAACAAATATTATTAGAGAGAGAATTAATAGTATTTCCACTTACTTATATGTATGTAGGTATATAGCTCAAACCAAACGGCCGTTAGTTGTGCAGAAGTAATTGGCATTATGCAGATGATGGTCAACTCTTCTATCTCCTTATATTAGTTGCAACAAACAAAATTATTCCAACAAAAACTAAAAATGGCTTCGGACCAAAATAGCCTCAACAAATATAGAAGCCATGCCAATTCGACAACCATATTCAGTCAGCCCCGCCGCAAAATATCCTTCCGTCGGCGGAAGAAGTTACCGGTAGTCCAGCTCGGAGCTGGAGAGACGAAGCGCCGCCGGAGATCCTTTCTCGTGAGGATTTTCCGACGAGTCCGACTATTGAAGAGGCTGAAATTGCAATATTTACGTCTGGTGAAGAAAATAAAAGAATATTATTGGTCAGCGGTAAATGATATATTGGAAAATCAAGAAGCAATTGATGCATACCAAAGAAGGCTCCAATTGGAGACATCGTTTGCTATTCCGCTGTTCGGCCTTTCCTTAACTACTTTTCCGAATCGTCGTCCTATTTGATAAACTCTAAGCCGCGTTTTTCAAAAGTAAGGTGGAGATAAGATCTCCATCTATTTTATTTTTCAAATTCTACCTTGTCGACTACATTGTTGGGCATGTATGTTGTTGTTTGCTTAAGAAACTATAAATAAGTTATATACATGTCTTAATTTGTTTATTATCTTTTGTAGTGCTAAATTGATGAATTATTTGCAATGGTCATAAGATCATGCAAGCATATACTTGAACTATTCTTGTTTTTATTTATTGGGAATTTATTCTGTTAAAATTAAAGTTTAACTTAATGTAAAGAAATTTTGGCTACAAAACTTGCGTGCTAGGATTAATTTCAGCCGCAGATTTTGGAACAATCCTAGCAAGTAGTTAAGATTTGCCACTAAAATTGTGAAGGTAAATCTTGTTCAATATTAAATAAAATATTTTAAACGATTCATCAAAATTTTACTTCAGACTATTAAAGAAAAAAATTATTTTTCTTGACCATCATAATAACTTGATGTTAAATCAAGTCTTCCCAATACAACTAAATAAGAAATCATGGTAGACTCACCACGATTTTACTTCTGATTGTGCCAGAAAAATTATGTTTACATTTTTTTAATGAGATAAAAAAATCTTATTTGTGTAAATCAGATGGCCCGTTTCTGAACACTGTAGTAAATAGAAATTACTATAGGTTATAAATATAATTTTTGGGGTGAAGTACACAACAAAAAAATTATAGTACTACTTTGAAAAACTTAAGATTAAAAAAGAATCTTGTATCAACTACAAGTCGTACTTATATAATATTATACATTTCTAAATATGGTACTAGCAATTAATGGAGTTGTTGCTTGTCATCAGCACTTTCGTCACAATCGGTTGTGTTAAAATTGATGACCTCCAATATTTTAACTCTAGAACTAGAAGATAAATATTAGTCGATAAGAATATTATATAAGATTTTCATCAGTATTTCATATTAATATTTAATCAATAAGATAAAACAAGAAATGGATTTATACAATAATTAATTATAAAAATGTGATAAGCACCAAACTGCTCTGGGACACGCCATTTTCACTTGGACCCTATTTTGTCTTTAGTTTTTGTTTATCAAGATAAATAACTTTTTTATAAATATATTTTTTCATCATAATATTTCACATATTATATTTTATCATATATAAATATAAGGATACATTTTTTTCAAGACCAACCTATTCAAGCAATAAAAATTAAAGATTAATTTGTTTGATGGTTTGAATGCAAATCGTTCGATTAAATGATTGTAGACACCACAAGAATCAACAATTAGTTTTTTAAGTCCTAACTTTTAAATTCTGATTTTTTTTTCTTTGGTTCTCTTTGAAGAAAATACAGTATTATGCATTTTGGTGTCTTCTTGTTTTAATCCATTTGAACTTGGTTCGTGCCTGCTGATTAACCCACATGACCAACAACACAGTGACATGTAAAGAGAAGAAAATTGACAAGACGGCAGAAATCTCTCGCAACTTATTGACTTATTTTAAACAAAAAGATCTAAAAATTTTTGTAGTTATTATAAATGTTAGAGTTTTATCAGGGTTATCTTAAAAAATGTCCCTCATAAGAAATATCTTACAAAAATGTTAGTTTGATTCAACTTAAAATTGAAAAAAAAAACATTTTTGTGAGACTATTCTTATGGAGGGCAAAAGATCAAGATCACTTTCTCTATTGTTTAAAATTAAAAATTTTAGACCCAAACTAAACAATTTCCCAAAGGTAATTTGGTAAAAGCAATATTTGGGCATTCAAAAATGAAGACAAATAGCGCCCAAAAAAGCAATACTTGCGTAAAACAGCCCAAGAAATTTTTGGATATCAATAGCTGATGGGTGCTCTGGATATTAGGTTTGGGCCTGGGCTTGGAGCTGACTGCTAATTCTTGAAAAACATGAAGATCGTATGGTAGCTAATTTGCGGACTGATTTTTGAAAGGAGAAACTACCTTGTTAGATACGTATACATATTCATACTATATATACTAACTCTATTTATACTTGTAAATAATTATGCATCTTATCACTAGTGCTTCCTACCATTTATTGAGAAAAATACACCTAAATATATGTATTTGCTATCGAATACACAAAAAATAGGGAGCGAGATGGGGAGGGAGGTGAGAGAGATAGTCATGTGTCCGAATACATGCGAATCATATCAAATGAGGAGGCTCTATTTATCCGAGATATATGCGAATTCACTTGGATATAGTATATTTGAAACAAATTACACTAATTTTTACTCAATTTATTCCAAGATACATGTATTTGGACGAATCTAGACGCATCAAAATCTGGACCCAATTTTTCTTTATTATGGCTATATAAAACATGTCAAATTAAAACAAAAAAAATTTAAAAAAATATTTTGATAAGATCTATTTCCAATCAATTTGGGTTACATATCAGTTTAATTCTAAATGGATTAGATTGAAATAAATTAAACTAATAAATAACCTGCCTAAACTTAAACGGGTTAGATGAGTTTGAATTTAATTTTACCATCCCTATTTAAAGTTAAAACCATATATAAGTGGTGTTTGAAATACCAAAACTTTGAATTTCTTGGTAGCTCTTGTGTTTTTAACTAAATGTCCAACAAAAACAAAATTATGTTGTCAAGACTACTTTACTCCAAAACTAAGA